>VXAD01012606.1:615581-657280 GCA_013399195.1 Dicrurus megarhynchus
TCCGAGCACTGATTGGTCTCTTGCGCTGCCAATCTGAGAGGAGGGCGGGGCGAGGGGCGCGGCCTGTCCAATCACGGTGCGGTCCGCAGGGCCCGCACCGAGCGGCCGGAGCGGGTCCGGGCGGCAGAACCGGGGGCGTCGGGACGGACCGGGGGACGGGGGTCAGTGGTCAGTGAGGGGCTGGGGGCCGGCGAGGGGCCAGGGTCAGTGGCGGTGTGGTGACCGCGGAGGGACCGGCAGCGTCGGAGAGGGCGAGGGGTCGGGGACTGGGAGTCGGGGAGGGACCGGGGATCGTGGGTCAGTAAGGGCCTGGGGGCCAGAGAGGGACAGAGGGGTCGGGGNTGTGAGTGCGCAACGCGGGCAGGAGCCGCTGCCGTGCCCGGGGTCCCTGAGCCCTTCTCAAGGAGCGGCTCCCGGCCCATCCCGATAATGAGCGCAGCCCCCCAAGAGACAGCCCTGCCGTACAGGTTCCCTTTTCCAAGGAGAGGGATAGATCTGGGAAGGCTTAGGAAGTTGCTAGTTGTGGTGCTGGGAGTTAATCCTTCTCCCAGCCTCTCACCACCCATACGAACCTTTGAACCAGAGGAGAGTCTCACGGAGGGGCCTCTGCTTTTGGCATGTTCCCAGCTACGATCAGCCTTTGCCCCATACCTGGGGTGAGGTGACAGGGGTGGAGGTGGCTGATGTGTGGGATTTACCTCTGGGCAATCCCTGGCGGATGGCTGGGGTGGGAGGGCTCAGCCTGTTGGAGCAGGATGCTGTGAGGGGTCTCAGAGGAAGAAGGAGTGCAGGAGGAGTGGGGCACCATTGGGGAAGGGTCCCTGAGGAGCCTGGGGGCAAGCTGGCAGGGGTATGAGGAGGGAGGTCTTCACCACAGCACTGCTCCTTGGTGTCAGGGCTCTGATCTCAAAGGGTGAGAGGAAGAGGGAGCCTGGGAGGAGAGACCAAACACACGGCCAGTGTCCCTTGTTTCATGTAAAACTCCAGGTGAATTGGAAACTTCTGTGTGGTCTAATATATGGACTTTGAGTGTGACCCCAGGCTTGAGATGTGGGATGAGCCAGGGGTCTGGAGTCACTGAGCAAGGATCAAAGGAAGTAACTGATGGCCAAGAACCCAGGACTGGCAAATTCACCTTTTCTCTGCCCCTGAGATGTTCTGGAGACAGTGCTGTTCAGTTCAGGTGGAGACAGGGGGAAGCCATCAGCCCAGCCCGAGCTCTGGAGCAGCAGTGCCCTGTGGATGGTTCATAAAGCAGAGCCCTCAAAAGTTAGGAATCAGCAGGGTCGAGGCCTTGTGTCTGCCCAGGAGGGCTGGGGGTGGCTTCAGCCTTCAGACAAGCAGAGGAAATCCCTCTTTAGCTCCTCTTCAGCTGCCCAGACCTGACTGCTGTGCTGCATCCCTGCTTGCAGGTGGTGAATTACGCGCCCTTCACGCTGCTCCCATCCGCAGTGCCACGGGCCTTGTTTGAACAAGCCTACGCTGTCCAGCAGGATTTTAACCTGCTGGTGGATGCCATCAGTCAAAACAAAGAATTCCTGGAGCAAACTCTGGCCAGGTAATGTTTCTGTGTGTTGCATTTTAATGAAGTATTTTAAATGTCAAGTGTTTATCACCCTTCTGGCATTCCTGCCTTTCTGAGGTCTCCTTGGGCCTCAGAAAACGGGACATCTGGCCAAGACCTGATGCCTTGCAATGATCTTCAACTTTGCCACTGTTTCGGGCTTGTGAATTCATATTTGTGAGCTTGCTGACCCCTGGGTCTTAAATGCAAATCACTGGAGTCTTTGAGTCCTGGATTTAGGAGTCTCTTGTAGCCTTATTGTGCATCTGCCTGTGTCTGTCCAGTAGCCACCAGCTCTGCTGCAGCAGTGGTGGAGAGGAGGTGTCTGTTCCTGTTCCCACACCCTCTATCAGTCACCCCTGTCCCCTCTTTCCCAGCCACAAGCTCTGGGTGCAGGAGGACCGTCCAGCTCTGGCTCCTGGACTCTGCTGAGTTTGTCTGTGGCTGTTGCCCTGGGCTGGAGTGACCATCCCTGACTTTCTCGCTCATAATTGTGGGGCTGATGCTTCCACAAATTGCTCTTCCCTTCCTGCTGCCCGTTCTGTGCTGCCTGTGCACATGCTGCTGCCTCTGGCACTGGCACAGAGCAGAGGAGGCTGTTTTCCAGCATCCTTTTGTTTTGTCGAAGCCTGACCCCTTGGAGCTGTTCCAGTGCTTGTGCCTGTTCCAGAGCTGGCTGCAGCCAGAGCTTGTGGGGACATGTTCGTACCTGTGGTTAAAGAATGCAGCACCTGGGGCTTGTGTGTGCTCAGGTGCCTGCCCTGTGCCAGGGCAGCTCCCTGGAGGTGCTGCTCAGGGATTTGGGACCCTGAGGAAAAGCTACACCTACTCTAGCAGGGCCACAGTGTGTGGGATTTGGAGCCTGACAGGACAGGGGGACTTGGATTAAGCTTGTGAAGCTTCTCTGAACTGTGTGTGCAGGTACAGAGAGACCTGTGGCTTCTTCCCTGAACCTGCAGAATTCTGCTGCATTTCTTTGCCTTTACTTGTCCCATCTCTGCCCTGCCAGTGAGTCACCTCTGCACAGGAGGGCCTTTTGTGGAGTGGCTGTGCTGGGCAAACTGGGTTTGTGTTGTGGTTTTGCACTGAGCATTCATGGGGAGGTGTTTCACAGTGCTGCAGCACTTGGTTGAACCCCAGCCCTGCTCTTTGTGCTGGAGAATGCCCCTGCTAAGGGCTTTTTCTGCAGAAGAATTGATTTTCTTGTTGCTCTGTGACAGCAGCAGGGGACTGATGTGATCTGTGTTTCTCTCTAGCACCATCAAGGTAGACGACTTCACAGCTCAACTCTTCAGAATCCACACGCAAGTTTTGGAGGAAGGCTTGGCTCAGGTACCTTGGCAGGGGATCCCAGTGGTCTGTGCCCCTTGGCATTGTGGTGGGGGTGCCTGGGCTCTGGCTGCATGCTTTGGCACTGTGGACTCTGAGCTGTCCCTTGGCCAGGCTGGTCACTCCCTGCACTGTCTTGTTACAGTCTGTGAGCTCAGACCTTGCCCTGTTGAACAGCTGAGCTCTTTGGTTGGTGCTGCTGGAAACAGCCTGGCCTGGAGTGGGAGGATTTAATGTGGTTTGTCCTCTGGGAGCCTCGGGAGCGTGCAGGGACGTGTGTCCTGTTGACACCTGCACTGGACAGGCCATCCCTGCAGAAGCTCCTTTACTCTCAGGAGTGCTGGGAACTCCTCTGGAGCTCTGAGAGGGCTGTGGGCCCTGGGCAAGGGGCAGAGCACCCAGGTGCGGGACCTGCAGTTGTTTTTATCAAACTGAGGGTGACAAGACAAGGGGGAACGGCTTCAAACTGACACAGAATAGGTTTAGAAGAGATACTAGAAAATTTACTGTGCACGTGGGGAGGCCCTGGCACAGGGTGCCCAGAGAAGCTGTGGCTGCCCCATCCCTTTAAAATGTTCAAGGCCAGGTTGGACAGGGCTTGCAGCAACTTTGTGTAGTGGAAGGTGTCCCTGCCCACTGCAGGGGCTGGGATGAGGCGATCTTGAAGGTCCCTTCCAACCCAAACCATTCTGTGATCCTCTGACTGGGTCTGCCCTGGCAGGATTTTGAAGCTAAGGTCATCAAAGGATTTGCAGTTAAAGGCAACAGGAGACCCCAGCTCCACTTCCTGTGTTCCAGACTGTGTTTTTGGGCATCAACCGCTCGGATTACATGTTTGACTGCGGGCTGGATGGCACAGCAGCTCTGAGGCAGATAGAAATAAACACCATTGCTGCCAGCTTCGGGGGGCTCACCTCCCGCACCGCCGACGTCCACGGGTAAGGAGCACCTCTGGCACTGCAGCAGCTGCACTGCATGGCCCCTGTGCTCTCCGTGCGGCTCCCTTGGTCCAGCTGGGCATGGACATGGCATTTATGGCTTTTGTGTTCCACAGGCTGGTGTTGAAAGTGCT
Source organism: Dicrurus megarhynchus (assembly GCA_013399195.1). Classification (NCBI taxonomy): domain Eukaryota; kingdom Metazoa; phylum Chordata; class Aves; order Passeriformes; family Dicruridae; genus Dicrurus; species Dicrurus megarhynchus. Next base: position 619,547 of record VXAD01012606.1, read on the forward strand.
GGGAAAGACCGAGGAGGCATCACAGCTGCTGCCCAACAACCCAGCAAAGGGGCTGGCCTTGGGAATTGCCAAAGCCTGGGAGCTCTACGGTTCCCAAAGGTAAGGACAGAGGAGGAGAATGTGGACAGGAGCAGTGCAGGAAGCCTGAATCACAGAGATGGAAGGCTGGCCATACAGCTGGGTGCATGTGAAGTGTTTATGGGTTTAATGATGTTCTTGGTATCTCTTCCAGGGCTGTAGTGATGTTTCTGGTGGAGGAAATCCAGAGAAACATTTTTGATCAGCGTTGTGTAGAAAATGAGCTTTGGAGCAGGTAAAGTTTGAATTTTGCTGAGGTGGGAAGGGAAGGAGATGGTTCCATTTTTGGAAGGGGAAGCTGAGCAAACTGCTGCCAGGTCGTAGGAAACATAGGAAGGTTTCCTAAACAGGGAGTTCTTTGGGCTGTAGGATTTCTCTGGCTCCATAGTACGAAGCCTGAGGCTATTTGTGAAGGAACCTACAGATCCTCCTTGCTGCAGCCACCAATTCCACCCATGGTTTCCAGCTCAAGTACCCCTGCCCAGCCTGGTGACTCTCACCCTCCTCCTGACAGGAATATCTGTGTGATCAGGAGGCGGTTCCGGGATGTGTTCGAGCAGGGCTCCCTGGATGCCAGCAGGAGGCTGTATATGTGAGTATGAGCCAAGGTGCGCACTCCTGCCGTCTCTTGGGCACACGGGGCTGGCACTGTGAACTTGCAGCCAAGCCGAGTGTAAGTAGTGACTGAGAAAGCAGTTCTCTTCCATGCTCCAGGCTGCTGCTTCCTCTTGGAGCTGAAGTGATTTTGTGTTTACGCTGGTGGCATTTTGCCGTCGCACATCAGTCCCTTAGTGCTGCATTCACAGTCTCCCTCCTTCAGGCCTCAGCCTTCATTGTGCTGTGGGATCTTTACCCCCTCCACAAAGATCTGCTCTGAACAGCCATGGCTATTTGAGAGGCTTCCACAGAGCCATTTCCTGTTTACTGCTCATGTGATGCTCTGCCAGTGGGAGCTGGGCTGGGTTGTTAGTGCTGGAGGAGGCAGCATTCCAGATTTGGGGATCTCTTGGGTTTGAACTCACTCAGCATCTTGCCTGCTCCCTGTGGAGACCAGGATGGGAGGATCACAGACTCCCAATTGGTCCCAAGTGTGACGTTCGTCCCATTTCCAGGTAATGTGCTTGGAGCTGGATGAACCTAAGGGAAGACATGGTTTCATGCCAGTGATTTTTCTCTAGTTAGGCTGATTTTTCCATGGTTTGACCTTTGGTGTCTGTGCTGTGTTTAATTAACAAATACATCTGTCATGGTGGGATAGTTGAGGGGAAAGTGTATCTCTTGTGCTTCCTCCTGAGCATCCTCCCTTGTCACTGCTGGATGCCTCTGCCTCTCCTGCCTGCCTGCCAGCAGCTGCCAGGCCAAGTGCACAGTTCTGTGGGCAAAGCTTGGGCATGTGGTGCTACAGCTGCGCTGCCAGCCCAGTCCTGGCAGGGTGGTTTGGTGCCTCTCAGGTTGATGAGTTGATGTCCTGCCTTGAATTGCCACAGGAGGAGAACCCTGTTCCCTCCAGCTTCAAGAATCACAGAATCACAGAGCTGTTAAGGTTGGAAAAGACCTCTGAGATCAAGTCCAACCTGTAACCCAGCACCACTGAACGTGTTCCCAAGTGCCACAGCCACACGTCTTAAAGTCCCTGCAGGGATGGTGACTCCACCACTGCCCTGAGCCACCTGTCCTAGTGCTTGACAACCCTTTCAGTGATTTTCCCTAATCTCCAATCTAAACCTCCCCTGGTGCAACTTGAGGCCATTTCCCCTTGTGCTGTCCCTGTTCCCTGGGAGCAGAGCCTGATCCACCCCTGGCTGCCCCCTCCTGTCAGGGAGTTGTGCAGAGCGAGAAAGTCCCCCCTGAGCCTCCTTTTCTCCAGGCTGAGTCCTCCAGGCCAGTGTGGGGTAAAAGCTGTTAAAAAAGAGGTTCTTACCTCTCTGCTGGGCTGGGTGTCAGAATTACTGAGCCTTTGGTTAGAGCAGGGGCCGGGTGCCAGCTCCCTGTGTCTTGGGACAGGCCAAGCTGGGGCTCAGTGGAGAGGAGCCAGGACTCTCAGTGCTCAGCTTGCTCTGGCAGAGCTAGGCAGGAGCAGGAAGGCCAGAGGCCAAGGAGAAGGGGCAGAGGGCTGTGATCCCCCCTTGGTGCTGGGGATGGGGCAGGGCCTGGCCTGGCTCTCTGAGCACATCTGGTTTCCATTCCAGGGACGGCCAGGAGGTCGCAGTGGTGTACTACAGAGAGGGCTACGTGCCCCAGAACTACGACCAGCAGGTCAGTACCCACCTCCCTGCCCCTGAAACCACCAGCTGGGCACTGCCCAGGGAGCTTGAAGTAATCTCAGGGGCACCTGCCCTGTTTGGGGTGGGGTCAGTCCTGCCTGGTGTTGCTGAGAGCACTGAGAAGCTGGGACTCCAGAGAGCAGGTGGTGACCCCGCAGTAAGAAAAATGGGTGGCTTTCTTCTCCAGGGGCTGATCCCTTAGTGCAGCACTGAACTGCTTCTGTACAATAGGGGTTAACACAGGTATGAGCACCTGCTTGAAGGTTTCACTCTGTGCTCTCAGCACAATCAGGCTGCAGGTAATAATAGCACAGAGCAGATCTTGCTGGTGTCTCGAGGTGGCAGCACCGGACAAGCTGGGGAGGGAGCACACAGTGGATTAATCTGACTGTGCTCTTCCCAGAGGTGGTGGGAAATCCATGCCTGCTTTTCTCTGGAGTGCTACTCCCACCCCCTGTCCCTGCCAGCAGGCAGGGAGGAGACAAACCATATGTCGATAACTGCACAGAAAAGAGCAGAGCAAACCTTTTGTGTGTTTTTTCTCTCCTCACGGGGTGGTTGCGCTCTCGCTGCCTCAGAACTGGGAGGCGCGGCTGCTGCTGGAGAGGTCCCGGGCAGTGAAGTGCCCCGACATTGCCACCCAGCTGGCGGGCACCAAGAAGGTGCAGCAGGAGCTCAGCCGGCCAGGGACGCTGGAGAAGCTGCTGCCCGGCCACCCCGAGGCCATCGCTCGGATGAGAGCCACCTTTGCTGGACTCTACTCCCTGGACAAGGTGAGTGGGAGCAGGGCTGGAGCAGGAGTGGATATGCACACCTGTGCTCTTTGGTTGAGAAGAAGAGATGGCTTTGTTGTGGTCCTTGGGGAATTTGTTGATCCCTCTGCTCAGATCCAAGCATCCAAGATCATTGAGTCCAGCCTTTGACCAAACACCACGTTACCAGCTAGACCATGGCACTGAGTGCCTTGTTCAGGGATGGAGGCTCCATCCAGCTCATTCCAGTGTGAAATCACCCTTTCCACGAAGAAATCCTTCCTGATGTCCAACCTATTTCCATGCTTTCCTGCCAGGGTGAAGAGGGTGACAGGATAGCTGCCACAGCCATCGCTGACCCCGACCGCTTCGTGCTGAAGCCGCAGCGTGAAGGTGGAGGTATGGCCTGGGCTGTGGAGGTGTGAGCTGGGCTGTGGAGCTGTGAGCTGGGCTGGGCCCCTGGGGGTTTCCGTTGTGCTTTAAATACAGCTTTGTGCTGTATTTACAACAGGCAGTAGCTCCGTGCCAGCTCCTGTGCTGAGGGATAAAGGGTGGGGTGGCTTGTGGCTACTCGTAGCCATGGGGACTAGTCCTGCCACTAAGGCAAAGCTGCTCCTGGAGGAGCTCCCAAGGCCCTGGTGCTTGGCATGGAGAGCCCAGGCAGCACCTGAGGAGGCAAAGGCTCAGGTCATTTGGGCTGCCAAGGCCACATAGTTGGGGCCAGGGGCTTCTGCTGTCCTGGGAAGGGCTTGACGTGCTGGTTTTGTTTGCCAGGGAACAACCTCTATGGTGAAGAGCTCAGGCAGGTTCTGGAGAAGATCAAAGACAGCCCTGAGAGAACCTCCTACATCTTGATGGATAAGATCAAACCCCAGCCAGCACTGAATTACTTGCTGAGGGCTCACAGTCCCCTCCAAGTGTCCGAGTGCATCTCCGAGCTCGGGATCTTTGGTGTCTATGTCAGGTGAGGAATGTGCTTGTGTTCCAGGGCAGTTCCCTGCTCCTGACGTGGATCAGGAGTGTTTCGCCCTTTGTGCTGCCCAAGGACAGCAGCAGGACAGATGTCTGGGGATGTGCAGGTGCAGGGGACAGATGTGACTGTTCAGGCTGTGCCCCTGGCAGCAGCTCTGAGCACGTGTGCACACGCTGAGCTGCTGCTCTGAACCTACTGCCAAACAAGTTATTGGAAAACCACAGGGCTCGTGCTGGCAGTTACTGGTGTAATGGGATCGTGGGATCCATGTCTTTCATCCCTGGCTTCTGGTAGCACTTCTTGGGTTCTGGATGCATAGCTTTTCTGAGGCCCTGGTGGTCTCTGAAATACCTGAAGGCCTAATGCCTGTTCAACCCCAGTAGCAGCTGCTTTTGTTTTAAACCCTCGTAGACCACATATCCATAGGATATAAATGAAAGTCCTCAGACAGTTCTCGAAACAAAGGTGCTCTGGCAGCGTTCAGCCCCAGGCACTGCCCGTGTGCAGGAGGGCCAGTGCAGCCACCACTGCGGGGCCCCCGCGTTAGCCCTGGGGCTCTGCCCTGCCCTGGGTGCTGACAGGGAAGGTGAATCCACTGCCCGAGGTAAATGCCACGAGCTCTGTGCTCTGCAGGGGCTCAGTTTCCCTTTCCTTTGCAGGCAGGGCCAGGAGCTGGTGCTGAACCAGGCCGCCGGTCACCTCCTGCGCACCAAGACCATCGAGCACGCGGATGGCGGCGTGGCAGCTGGGGTGGCCGTGCTGGACACGCCGTACCTGGTGTGAGGAGCCATGGCCCCGCCCTCCTCTCTGCTGCCTGAAGAGCTGATCTGCCACAGGGATTCCTCCTTAGGGTGCACTTGCCAAGGTCCAATGTGCTGGAGGCTGTGAGGAGGGACGGTGTGGATGCAACTGCTCAAAGGTCCAGGGTGCCAGCCCCAACTTCTTCCTGTGATTCCCCCTCCAGAGAGAAGGGATTCCCTTGCTCTGCCTGCTCAGGGGGCCCTGCCCTGTGCACAGCCCAGCTGTGAGTCCCAGGACTGCAGGGATCTGGATGTTCCCTTGGGGTCTGGCCTGAGGGCAGGGGGACACAGAGTGCTGCTCCCACTTCTGAGCTCCTTGATGCTGTGTAATTTCTGGAGACGTACACAGCCTAAGGAATGAGAGGAGAAAGGTGGATGGGCAAGTACCAGCCTTGATCTTCATCCAGTGCCTCAGTGCTCTCCAGCTTAAAGAGGAGAGCCCAGCTCCACTCACCATGGCCCCTCCAGCCCTCCTTCCCGTGCTGCTGCTGTCCTCATTTCTCTTTTCCCTGTGCCTGAGGAGCCCTCAGGGTTCCTGCACCAGGCACAGCTGCCCTGGGTAATTTGCCCAAGGGCCTCTTGCTTGCTTTTGCTTTGCCCAACTCCTGTTCTGTTGGACTGGGTGCTGATCCCAAACAGTGCCTCTGTGCCACACAGGGCAGGCAGCAGTGCAGGGTCCAGGGCTGTGTCTGCTCCTGCTGCTTCCCACAGCCCTGTCCAACAGACCACAGGCTGGAGGCAGCTCCCAAGGTGGTGGTGAATTGGAGCCCTGTGTGTGTTGATAAACCCTGAATCCCCCTGGGCATGTGCCAGTGCATCCCACTGCAAATCAAAACACTGAGCATCTTCCTGTCAGGAAACCCCGACCTTGGGAATGGTCCTGCTGAGACTGGGAGCTCTGTGGTGAGGAAGCAAAGGAATTGCAGGAGAGGCTGGGCAGGCACAGCCCCAGCTCCAAGCACCTTACTCTGGGACCAGCACCAGCAGAGGGGGAGATGTGTCTCCTTCCAGGTTTCATGGATCAGAGGGAACAGCACAGCAGTGGAGGAGTGTGGGCTTTCCTGTCATGGTCTTCCGCCTCTTCCTTAAGCCCCTTTTCCTCCTCAGCCCTAAAAGCTGCACCTTTCTGGCAATGAAGAGCCCAGGCAGCCTCAGCCCTGCCCTGTCAGTTACATAGAACCAGTGCAAGGGCAGAATTCCTGCAGAATGGATGTGCTGAGTGACAGAACCAGCACAAAGGTGGAATTCCTGCAGAATGGATGTGCTGAGTGACAGCCCTGCTGGCTCTTTGCTGCTGTGGCATCAATCACCAGTCGGTCACCTGGGAAACTGCTCTGTTCTTCCAGTGTGACTGAGCCTGGGCGTCCTGGGTGTTTTGTTGGGGGATTGATTACCCCAAGCCAGAGATTAAAAGGAATGTGCAATCTGACTGCTGCTTGTGCCAGGTTTGTCTGAGCTCCGGGGCACACCTGGCCAGGTGTACAGAGATCCATGGCTGTGCCTGGGAGGGGACCAGGCCCGGGGTGGAGGTGAGGCAGCCCTGAGCTGTACTGACAGCCCTAAGCCTCCTCAGCTGCTCACCCATCTCCCTGGCCCTGGTGCTGCAGCAGGGTGTTGGCACGTGGGTGTCACTCTGTCTCGTGCTTTGCACGAGCCTTGGAGCCGCGCTGGCTGGAGACCAGGGAGAATTGAGGCACAGGCTGCAGCCCTGGAGCCAGCACAGCCAGCCACAGTAAATCCCAATCCATGGAAAAACATCATGCTGGCAGGAACCTGCCCCTCCCCATCCCAAAAGCCAATCCTGGTTTCTGGCACAGCCACGCCAACTGCACTGAGCACCCCAAACTCAAGAGCACACCAACACCTCCCACCCACACACACTCCAAGCCTGCTTCCATTTTGTCTTCTTGAATTTTATTTCATTTTGCATTAAATTCTCGTTGTTTCCAGCCAAAATTACATAGCTGACAAAGAGTAACAGGAGGGAGGATGATGTAGGAATCCTTGTCACCAAGGTGGCACAATCCAGTGGTACAGAGCTGTGGGAGCACATGGGACAGGGGCAGGCACCGAGGTTACAGGTGACACAGGTGCTGTGCCAGTGAGAGCAGCAGGGAGCAAGTGAGATTTGGGACTTGGCCAACAGCCCAGCAGAGCACCCTGACACCTGCTTTGAGCACCCCAACCCAGAGGCAGCTGCTCTTCCTTTCCAGCCCCAAGTCAGCTCAGGTTGCAGGTAATGCCTGTCCACTGGCACTCCCCAAAACAGCTGTGGCAGCAAGTTTTAAAGCCCAGTTCTCCTTTGGTTTAAGTGCAAAATCAAACAGTTCACATGCAGTTTTCATACAGAAATTGCAAAGGAGGTATCAGCCCCAGCTCAGCCCTGGCTGGAGTTAAATGTCCTTCACTGGAGGAAGGATGGCTTTGGCAGGACCCTGGTGGTGTTCAGGCTCTTGGGCAAGAGGTTTGGGGGCCTTTAGCTCTCATCATCCTTAAGCCATGTCAGATATAAGCAAACACTGACTTTCAACATCTCCCACCATTTTTTCCTGATGAGGAAACTCCCACAGCCCTGCCTGCCTTGGTTTCTCTGCTGTAGCAGTGGTCATGGTGCCATGGAAAAGGTGCCTCCGCCTGGCTCCATTTCCCCTCCATCCTTTGGGGTAACAGCAGCCCCCAGTCCTCCCCCAGGACACAAAGGGAGCACCCAGCTGCTCCAGCTCTGGTTCAGCTGCGAGCTGGTGGCAGCAGGGCTGGAGGAACCAGGGCTCCATGGAACATGTCACACCAAGGCTCTTCCCTTCTTGGCTCCCTGTAGTGTCTGTGGCCAGTGAAGGACCCTGGACTGGGGACAACGCAGCAGCTGGCACAACACAGTTAGGAAGCAGCAGCTCTTGGTGTCAGATTGCCCAAAAAAACCTGTTTAAAGCCCAGAGCTCCCTAGAGCCTTGCCCCAGTCCCTCGGGGGCCCCGGGAAGCTGTGCTAGCAGCAGGACAGTGGATGCAGGACAAGCTGAGCTGTGCAGGGATGGTGTGGCTGTTGCAGTGCTCCTCAGCTTGCAGCACTCCGAGGACAGAAGGAAGTTCAGCTCCTCTGTGGGCAGTGGCGGATGCATCTCCCAGGTCTGCCTGCATTGAGTAACTCCAGCACCACTTCCCCTCCAACCCCCAAAGCTCCTTCCCACTGTGCACAAGGTGCCAGGGCCCCTCCAGGACATAAAGTAAATTAACACCCTCTCCCCTGTCCCGCCAAATTAAATTAAAATCAAGAACGAGGTGCTGAAAAAGGAGGAGGATGAGTCCCTCTGTGCACCAGGCTGACCCTCAGATGTGTGACATCCATCTGGAACACGACAGACACCTCATCCAGGGCATGGACACGGCCTCTCCAGAGCCAGACTCTCCTCATTCCTACGATTGGTACATTCAATTCAACAGGTGAAGGTTTCCTTCCCGGGCAGGCAGCGGCTGTTGGAGGGACCTGCTCATCAGGTGCCACTGTTCTGCTCAGCAGGGACAGGTCCTGCTGCTACTGCTTAGTGTCACATCTGCTGTTGAAAAGGTGTTTGATGATGCCCGGGTCTGCCAAGGTGGAGATGTCTCCCAGATCTTGGTCATTTTTGGCAATCTTCCTTAATATCCGTCTGGTGATCTTTCCTGTAATGACAGCCAAGAAAGGGAAGCAGGAATCAGAATCCCAGGATGGTTTGGGTGGGAAGGGACCTTAAATCCCATCTCATTCCAAACCCCTGCCATGAGCAGGGACACCTTCCACTAGCCCAGGTTGTTCCAAGCTCTGTCCAATCTGGCCTTGCACACTTGCAGGGATCCAGGGGCAGCCACAGCTTCTCTGGACACCCTGTGCCAGGGCCTCCCCACCCCCACAGGGAACAATTCCTTCCTTATGTCTATTTAATCTACACCTGCCCTCCAGCAGTTTAGCACCATCACCTCTTGTCCTTCATTATCTGCCCATATAACAAGTCCCTCTCCCCAGGAGTCAGGATCTCTTCAGCATCCTTAGCAGAAGTGGGAAGTACCAGACCTGCACATCCTGCTCGCCCTGAGCTTGCACCTCCCCTAATCTGAGCAGCCCTGGACAAGCAGTGCAGAGCTGCTCAACTTGAACTGGCAGGAGCTGCCCAGTCCTCGCCAGCACCATCCCTGGAACTCACCTGAGCGGGTTTTGGGCAGGCTGGGGGCGTACTGGATGTAATCAGGTGTTGCTATCGGCCCGATTTTTTCTCTGACTGCAAAAAAAGAGAGATTTTCATTGTAGGGGTGAGGAGATAACCTTTTATCCTGACTGGAAAGGATGTGTGGTAAGACACAGAGCCCAGCTCCTGGAGCACCTGGCAGGGCAGTGCCTGGGGCTGCTGCACCTGGGCCTCCACACGGTGGGAGGGGACAGCAGACCTGCAATGCCAACAGGGCCATAAGCACATCTCCCCAACAGCCAGAGCACTCATCTTTTCATTCCCTCCATCTTCCAGAGACCTCCCTAATGGCTACAACCATCACCATGACCATTTTGATAGAGCAAGGATTGATTCACTGCTGGGTTCCTCCAGAAGAAGCTGCCACAGGTTCATTTCTTGTATCCAATGCTGCAGTTTGCAGTGAAACAGCTCCTTGAGAGCTGAGCACAAACACCCAGAGCACCGCCCCAGAGAAACCCAATGATCCTCCCAGGATGTCCCAGTCTGCCAGGGAGAGCCCGGCTGCAAACAAAAGGCTGCTGAGTACCCCAGTCCCTCACAGGGCTGCCAGCCCCCACGAGGCAGAGATGGCATCACATGAGCAGCCAAAGGCCGGGAGAACTAATTTTAGTCTTTGTCAGCCTGCTCTGTAATCAAGAGGCACCTCGTGGCAGTTGTCCACGCTGCATTCCCCAGACCACAGGCACCTCCTGCAGGCACCCAGGCCCTTAACCCCTCCATCACCTGTCCTCCCCCTGCCTGCTCCCCAGTATTTGGCTGTTGCTACCTTGTTTTTTGAGCTCATCCGTGAGGTTCTTGGTGAACTCGTGGCCCTCCCTCAGGGTCACGAAGCAGTAGAGGCACTCGCCCTTCAGGGGGTGGGGGTGGCTGACCACGGCGGCCTCGGCCACCGCCGCGTGCTCCAGCAGGGCCGACTCCACCTCCGCCGTGCTCAGCAAGTGGCCTGGAAACAAGGGGGAGGCAGAGCTTTACAGACCTGCAGGAAGAGGCCTGAGGCTGTAAAAGGCCCTAAACTACAGGTTTGAGAGCATCAGTTTGATGTGCTTGGGAAAGGACAAGAGTTGGAGAGTGAAACTCATTTCTGCAGTGCTCTGGAAGCTGCCAGGTGTCACTCACCTGCAGCAGCCACCTCCCCTGGCTGTTCCCCCTCCCACCTTTAGGCTTCTTTCTGGAACAGATCATGGACAGTTCCCAGGGATGCCCTTCCAAAGCACAGGCTGAGGAGGAGCTGGATTTGGCTGCCCACATGGTCAGCTGGAAGGTGCAGAGGAAGAGGTTGGATCTGCAGAGTCCAGGCTCCAGCTCACTGCTGTGGGGAGGGGCAATGACACTGCACATCTTGGGGCAGGGGCACAACTCACTCCTGCACACCTCTGCTCCTGTACCTGTGCTCTGACATCCCACCCTGGCACTGCTGTCACAGAAAGCCACAGGGAGGTGGTCAACTCCCAGAATGATCAGTTGGTGGAGAATCAAGCACTGCTGGTCAGGTGGAAGGATCTAATTTGATCCAGGGACAAGTAAAGCAGCACCTCAGAGCCAGCAGGATGTACCTGGAGGCTACAGACTCCAGGAAAGGAGGGAGGGAACTATTAAATGGAGTATATAGAAAATGATGGGCTGAGAAGCAGCTGAATCTCAAACATTCAGTCAAGAGAGGTGGGAGAGTCTTCAAAGCTCTGAGCAGCCTGATCCAGCTTTGAGGTGAGCCCTCCATGAAGCAGCAGGTTGGATTAGCAACCCCATGGTCCTGCCCAAACTCTGTGACTCCCTGTGGCCCTAAATCCTTCAGCACAGAGGTGTCCTGGCTGGTTACAGAAGGTTCATTCCTTCCAGGGCATCGTCTCCGGGGAAAACGGTGCAGCAAGTCACCAAGTCACAGGCTTGTGTGTCCCTGTAATAACCCTGAAATAACCCTGACCCAGCAACTGGATCCACTTTGAGGACAGGCTGCTGGGCAGAATCACAGATGCAGAACCATCCCCATAAACCAGGTAGCTTTTCAAATGGATGCAGAAATGTCACAGAGCAAGGTGTCAGAAAGGGCACTGATCCCCACCGAAGACAAAACTCCTTCTTACCAGAAACATTCAACATGTCATCAATTCGCCCTGTGATCCAGTAATAACCATCTTTATCTCTCCTGCAACCTAAAAATAGCCAGAAATGAGTGTGAGGCAACAGTGCCAGCTCTCAGAGCAACTGATAAAGGATTCTGAGGGCAGGACTGGGCAAGATTTCCACTGCTGTCCCCAGGCCCCTGTGACCACAGCAGCCTGGATGCCCTTACCATCGCCTGTCACATAGTACCCAGGGAACTTCTTGAAGTAAACGGTTTCAAACTGCTGGTGCTTTCCGTAGAGCGTGCGCATGATCCCTGGCCAGGGCTGCTTAAACACCTGGGGGTGAAAAACACAGAGCTGGGGCAGTGAGGACCAAACCAGTAACTCAAGGTTGCCCCACCGTCAGAGAGATGTCAGAGACAGCCATGAGTAGCACTCAGACCCTCGCTGCCAGTGCTGATCCACTGGGAAAGTCTCACCAGCTTTGGCCAGGGGGAAGGAGCTTGGCTGAGGAGTTGTTCCTATCCTCCTGCCTTGCCCACATGTGCAAGTACCTTTAGTGATCAGCTGTAAAAGGTCCCACAAAGTTATGGCCTTGGAGGGAGTTCCCACCACCCAAGGCTGTTCCTTGTGTGGACCAGAGTTAGTGGAGGTAGAATCACAAATTTTTTAAGGTTGGAAAAGTCCAACCACCACCCACATTCACCACTAAACCATGTCCTCAAGTGCCACCTCCACACATTTTTTTGAACACTTCCAGGGATGGTGACTCTACCCCTCCCCTAGGCCAAAAGATGTGGGTATTCTACCAGGAATGTCCCAGAGCTCACAGGGAATGGACAAAGGGAGGGTGGGGAAGATCAGCCCTTCCTTACCAGGTAACCTTCTGCTTCTCCTTCCAGCTCTTCCCCCGACTCGCTCAGGATGGCAGGGACCACACCGAAAAAGGGGAATGTCTGCCATGAGGAGCAGGGAGAAAGGAGAGATGGAGGTGAGCCCCTGCATTAGACCCCTGTGAACCAGAGGGAGTGGCAGGCAGAGCAAGGGCTGTGGTACACGGGACCCATGAGCGTGGCGGCAGGGGGCCAGCCCTGGGATTTGGGGTGGTGGTCACCTCCCCACTGCCCACCCACCCCCTGGCAGGCTGCAACCACCCAGCCATGGCACAGACAGGGCCCTGCTGAGGCTCACGGGGAGAACACAAGTACTCACGGCAGAGCCTGGCTTCATGGGGGTGGCAGCAGGAAGGGGTGTCAGCATGTGGCCTCCCTGCCAAGAGAGGCAAAAACCAGTGAGTTTGGGCCATGCCAGCCCATCCCTCAGTGGTGCCATCAGCTCTGGGAACAGCACAGCCCAGTCAGGGCTGCTCAGGGCAGGTGTGGAGATGGGCCCTGGGAATGGCAGGATGGGGAGCCTGTCTGGGCACAAAGCTTTGGAGCTGCTGGGGGAGACAAAGAGGGGAAGGAGAGCAGTGTCCAGAGCAGTTTGGAAGAGACCCTTGGAGAGGAAGGTTTCCCCTTGGAGCCTGTTTGAGTTCCAGGATAGGAAGAGAAGAGGCACACCAGAGTTTCCTGGGCAGGCCAAACAAATAGATTGGGTCCCACAGACCCAAAACCCCACTATGGGAAACCTGCCAAGAGGCCCTGCAGGGAGCACACGGGACAGAGAGGTGCCAGGGACACCCAGCGAGGACTCACCGTCTCTGTCTGCCAGAACGTGTCCACAATGGGACACCTCTCCTCTCCCACCACATGGTAGTACCACAGCCAGGCCTCGGGATTGATGGGCTCACCCACGGTCCCCAGCACCTTCAGGGACTTCCTGCTGTGCCTGCAGAGAGGAGGGGGCTGGCAGGGGCTCAGCAGGCCGTGGAGAGCAGCAGCTGTGAGCCTGCTGCACAGCAGAGCCTGCTGCACAGCAGAGCCTGCAGGAACCCCTGGGCTACCCAAAACAGACTTTGCAGGTACAGCTCAGAGCTTTCTCAGCACTCTTCCATAGGGGAAGAGAGGAGGCCTGGGTCACTTTGGCAGCTCCCACTCAACCCTGCTGTGCACAGCCAATGCCCTCATGCCACTGGGACTGGCACTCACTTTTTGACGGGCTCCTCGCCGTACTTCATCAGCAGCCGGATGGCCGTGGGTGCTGTGTAGAACTTGGTCACCTTGTACTTGTCAATGATGCTCCACATTCTCCCGACATCTGGGTAGGTGGGGACACCTTCAAACTGAGCAGGAGACAGAGCAGTGACCCAGCTGTTCCTCACTGCCCCACACCTGCAGCACCTGCCCAAGCAGGAGGAGCCAAACAGCAGCTGGACTCCAGCATGTCCTTACAGGGGTACCACGCAGTGAAACCAGCCCAGGTCAAGGACCCCCCTCGCTGCCTCCTTGGGATGGAGTTGGCATCAGCCCACCCCAGGTGTCCTAGCAGATGTCCCCTGACACCCCCCTGCAGCACGGGCACTTGGGTGGCCACCACAGTGACACAGTGCCATCAGCCCAAAAGACCCTGCCCACGTGGCAAAGGGCAAGAGGTCCAACACTGTGACAGAATCACAACCCAAAGTACCAAGAACTCCCTAAAGGCCTCCCCCACCATAACAGTGATTTTCCTGTTTGCATTTCCCTGGGGATTTTGGGCGCAGGTCTCTGGCTCCCCAATCTGTTACACTGCCAAGAGAGATACAGGCACAGGAGCTAAACAACAAGTTGTCAAATCAGCATCAGCAGGGAAAACACCAGCCCCTGATCCAGTTTTTCCATTAACTCAGAGCAGCCCTGGTTCCATCGGTACACAAGGCTTGTACTTTTATGGGAAAGAAACAGGGGAGCATTTGAAAAATTGACCAGCCAAAAGCCACACGCAAACTACCCCTCCGAGCAGTCACCATGTCCTCCCTGGAGAGCACCACCCTTCCTCACAGAGCCGCACACCATCACAGAGCAGTGCAGGGATGCAGCTCAGCACCACCAGCTCCCTTCTCCTGGAGTGAAGGCACCCACTGGCACGCAGCACTCACCAAGACGCTGGTGGCCCCGTTGGCCAGGGGTCCGTAGGTGATGTAGGAATGGCCCGTTATCCATCCGATGTCAGCCGTGCACCAGTACACATCCTCAGGTTGGTAATCAAACACGTATTTGAACGAGGTGGCAGCAAAAATCATGTACCCACCCACGGTGTGCAGCACACCCTGTGAGGAGAGGGCACAGGGGTGTCAGGGTGAGCTCCCACCCACACCCTCACCCTGCCAGGCCCAGCTGAGCATCACTGAGCTCCAACAGCAGCTGAGCAGGAATAACCAGCACAGCCCCTTTTCCCCAGACCTCTGTGGCTCCTCTTCTTGCTGGGGCCTCCCAACTCCCCCCTCACCGGTTCCCCCAGCTGAGGGGTTCCTGTGGCTCAGCCTGTCCTGTGCAGGGAGCTGGGAGCACACCTTGGGTTTTCCGGTGGAGCCGCTCGTGTAGAGGATGAAGAGCTCATCCTCAGCGTCGCACCACTCGGGCTCACACTCCGTGCTGGCACCACTCATCAGCTCGTGCCACCACGTGTCCACAGCTGGGTTCCAGGGGGCCTGAAGAAAGCACAAGATTGGAAACAGGCTTGTCCAAAAACAAGAGAAGGGGGATGAGGAGCACAGCCCAAACCTCATCCCACTCATGGGCCACCAAGGGCGATGTTCACAGCACAGCCTGCTGCAAACCATGCACCAGAGCTGCAGCTCCCACTCTAGAAGCTCCTTTTCACAGCCCACAGCCACAAGGAAAACCTTTAAACATGGTCTGGCTGCAAGACCTGAAGCAGAGTGTCCGGACCACAGGTAACGGTGATGAATCCCCGTGGGCAGCAGCAGCAGCCAGGAGAGGCCCTGCAGCAGCAGCTGCTCTGGGCTGTTCCCACAAACAGGCTCCTCCTGCCCCGTGGGGCTGCCCTGAGCTGCAGTCCCACAGCGAAGCAGCAAGCACAGCCACACAGCCACCTGTCCCACAGCCACCTGTCCCACAGCCACCTGTCCCACAGTGCCCTGTGGGGACCCCGACGGCAGCACGGCCCGAGACAAACAGCAGCATGGTGGGATCACACTGCTTGGCCCTGCAGGCCCCCCAAAAAATCCCCCCCCAAAAAAATCTGGGTTTTTAGGTAATAACTACCCACGTAAGAAGCGACTGCACCAATGCAGAGCCACCCAGCGCTGGCTGACTGACGATGCCAGAACTGTGACAGCCACCAACGCCTGAGGCTGACGGGCAGAGGTCACCCTGAGCGTTGTTCTGGCTGTCCACCTCTCCAGGGTGGTGGCACAGTTCAGGGAAAGGCTAAACTTCCCCTGACCTTCTTGCCTTTCCTCAGAGAAGCTTGGGGGAAGCTGGGCAGGGAACACGCCCCAGCCTCTGCTCAGACCTCCACTTCTCACATCTCTGTGAGGGCAGGCAGCTGACCCAGAGCCCTGCACATTTCCTCCTCACAGCTCCCTCAGCTGGGGTGCACAGAGAGCAGCCACGGGGGCACCTGGTGACTCTGTGCAGCCCTACAGATGCTCATTTGACATCTGGAGGCACCGGGACCCCACAGCCCAGCACACAGCTCCCACACATGTGGTGCCCGGGACACCAGCTGCTTGACAGCTTGGCACAACTGAGCCCACTTGGAAAGCTTTCATGGACCCCCCAGGGCTCCTGGTTTAACCTAGGAAAGCAGTTTCCACAATTCTGTCCCAGCAGGACCAGCAAGGTCCCGGCAAGGCACCAGGTAAACAAGCCCAAGGGCATCCAGCAGTTTTCTCTTGCATCCCTCCTTGGAGGATCCTTGATTTAGCAGCCAGCCTCCAGTGCCCCAGGGAGGAGGTCAGCCCCATGGCACTGCCTGCTCTGGGGGTCCAGAGGCCACAGCTCCTTGGATGAGGCAGGCAGAGTCCACATGCTGGGTGTGGAGGTCCAGGTGGGCTGCCTGTGGCCAGGAAGCTGCAGGTGACCCCTGCCAGCCTCCCCACAAAGGGAAGTGCGTTGTGAGAGCTGCTGTTGACGGGCAGAGAGCCAAACCCTGACCTGGATGCTGACACTGCATCCCAGAGGCTCAGCATTCCCCCGGCAGCACGCCGGCCTGTGCCCAGGGCTCACGGATGTGGGGCTGTTTCTGGAAGCACTGGTGGCACTGCATTCACTCCCACGCCGTGGGCAGCTCTGGCAAGCCGGGTGGGGTCTGTCACTGACATGCAGCTGCTGGCACCCCGGTTAGGAGGGCACGTGTGGCCCTGCAGCCAGAGCAGTTAGGGGAGGTGGGGAGCTGCACGGGAAGCAGAGGGGAGGTGCCAAAAAGAGGAAGGCAGTGCTGTGTGTAAATACCTTGGGATGGAGTCTCTGTGAACTTTCAGTCTTTTTTTCCTGTTAAAAATCCACAAAGAGGGTGTGAAATCTGGGAAGTGGAGGATCCACACCGGGCTTTGCAGGCAGGGAGCTGGAAGCCCACAGGCCCGGATGCTGGGAAATCACCCTGGCAGGCTGGAAAATGCTCAGATCCAGGGCCAGGCCAGGAGATGCCCTCTAAGCAGAAGCCTGCCCATTTCCATCACCTTCCCTGGGTGCCAGCAGCCTCCAGGGCAGGTCCCCAAGGCCACTCCCTGCACATGGCTGGCACAGAGGCAGCACACAGCCCACAGACCATCCAATAGCCTCACACAAGCCCATGGCACAGTAAAAATGCATCCACAAGGGAAAGAATCCTTAATAAAGTGCCCAAACAAGTAGAGCAGAGAGAGCCAAAGGGTAAGAGACACCCTCCAGCCTCCCCCCAGGACATTCTGCACAAAAACCTCACCTCACCAACTGGAACCAGCACAGGGACAGGCTGCCCTGCAATCACCACCCACACAGACACTCTGGTCTGCCCCTGTTTTCCCATTCCCTTGCATCTACCCTGCCCTCACAAGAGAAGGGGCCAGGCCATGGAACATGGCCAGGCTGTCAAACACAGAGCAACACCCCAATAAAATTAACACAGCTGAATGAGGAAAAATAACTCAAAGGTAGAGAAGCTGCTGGACTTCTTGTTCCAGGGAAGTGCACAGACCACTCCTCCTGAAAGCAGAGTCTAAAGCTCAAATACTCCCCAAACACAACCCATTTCTGAGCCAGCAGCAGCCTGGGGATAACTCAGTGCACCCAACACAGAGGGACAGAAGACAACATTGCAAGATTTGGAGCTGTGGTAGCTAAAAGTAACCTGTCTTTGGAACAGGTAAGGGCTGGGCACAGCGGGGCTGCTCAGCAGCCTCAGGAGCTCAGCAGGAAGCCACAGCTCCACGACACCTTCTCCTCCTTCCACCCCCGTCTCACCACATGCCTCTGGCCCACATCCTTTCATTTGTTTTCAGCTGCAAGGGAAAGCCCCAGCCTGAGAGCTGACAGAGCCCCTGTGCCAGCTGCACACACCCTGCACTGCTCTCAGTGGAGGACTGCTGCCCTGTTGGGGGGCTGCGCTGAGCCCACGCCACGAGCACAAATCTCCTGGGTTTCCTCTCCTGCTTCCACTGTCACAGCTACAGTGCAGCACAGCACTGGTCTTTGCACAAAAGGGGAGAGAGACAAAGGGTTAGGAAGGAAAAGTCTTGTACTAGGCAGAGGAATATGGGCATCTTGTCCCTAGTGGCTTTGGAAGATGTACCCAGGGGTCCTGTGGGCTGGCAGCTTGTGAGGGTGTTAAAGGAAGCAGCAGGGAGAGGATCTTGGTAAGGAAAAGGAACCATTTTTCAGACCACTCACACTGCAACGTCAGCAAGGAGGGGAGAAAACAGGAACAGGAGTCAGAACAGGAGCGTCCAGGGAATCACTGCAGTGGTTTTGCACCGATCCGTTTGCTGGTCTCAGGCCCACGGCAATAAAAGCCCCCTCTCATCCCACCAGGAACACACCTGCACATCCTGGCACAGCCTTTTCAGAGGGGGAGACTTGCTGCAGGTCCCATCCACTGTTATCTCTTCCCTGCCCATGTGCTTCACCACGATGCACTTTTTCAAAGAGGATCCCCTGTAAAAGGCAGGAGCTGTCACATTGAGCTGCTCAGGGGCTGAGCCAGCCCTTCCTGGGATTCACAGGCAGCACTGGAGGCAGGGCAGGGGCCTGGAGCTGCTTTTGTTGAGCTGGAGCATTTGCTGGTACGCCATGAACTTCCAAGGACACCAGCCACAGGAACAGCTCAGAGAGCAAGAACAGTCCGTGCACAACTTACTGGGGATTTATCAGGTGTGATTCCTGGGGAGAAAGTGGGGGTCCCACAAGTCTCTCTCCCAGGACACTGCTGTGGAGATTCCTTACAAATCCCAAATTTGCCTGCCTGTGACCAGGAACAAGCCCTCCTACCAGGAGATGTTAGTGGCTGCTCTAGGCATGACTGACTGTCTCAGAGGGAGGAAAGGCTTCCAAAGCCTGATTATACATCAAGGAAAGGCATAGGTGTTTGCCCCCTCATGAGGGCAAAGACAGCCTACAAAACACTGACAGAGTGATCTTATTTCCCTTCAACCCTGTCAGGGTATCAACACAGTCTCCACCAGTTAATTCTCAGCTTCAGGATCACTTCTGTCCTCCCAGGTACCTATTTTTACAGACTTAAAGACTTAAGTTTTTTTAAAGAGTTTGAATTTCTAACATGCAGACTATCTGCCCTGAATTTCCATGTTTGATCTAACACACAAACCCACATTCAGTCTCACACAAGCTACACAGATGCTGTGTCTGTAAGCTTGGCAAAGTCATTTCAGCATGATTATTTCCCTCTCTGTAACATCTGATGACTGTTGGTGTCAGACCTGCTGCAGAGTCTGCCCACCTATGACAACTCCCATTTGTGCAGGAGCAGATTCTGGCAGCGATGCCCTTTTTTTACAAGCGAATCCAAACTTACTTGTCTTTACATTTCCGGATGGCTTCGTCTGCAATCTGCTTCAAGTTGACCAGTTTGTCCCCTCGATAAAAGGCATCTGCAAAATGGTGAGGGAAACATCAGAGGGGCTTCCCAGCCAAGGCAGCCTGGGACAGCTGGAGCAACAAGCAGCTGTAGGAGGGCAGAGCAGAGCTCATGCACTGGAGGGAGGGGAAGCAGACAAGCAGCTGATGGGAAAGCTTTCCTAATGCACCTTTTTAGCCTAGAGAAACAGATGCCAAAAGAAACGGTGGAATTCCTTCTCCGGGAGAGGTCCCAGTTTGACCTGACAAATCTCTTGGGAATATTCCGTGGGATATAAACCAATGCATCCAGAACACGGATTGCAGTTTAGTGGGTCCTTTTCATGCCATGGGAATTTATAAAAACACTATTTCTTGCACTGTTGGAAAAACAGCTGGGGAAATGCAGTGGGCTTACATGCAACTACTGCCACATTCCTGACCATTTGCTTTACAAGGCTGGGAGCTGCAGCAGAAACGTCCTTAAAAAACTGGAAAGGGTGGGAATTCTTATATTAGGTCTGCCTCATGATACATCTTGCAAACATCTGGCTGACTTTGAGGAGGAACACGGATGAGAAGTGGTTTGAAACATGTTATTAGCAGCTGGTGACATCAAGCTTTACAGGACAAACTGGGGGGCTGCTTACAGGCTTCACCACACATCCCAAGTGGGAAGCAGCACTTGGGCACAGCTACAACACAACATCCACCTTGGGAAGCTCAGCTGAGGCACTGCCCCTCCCTCTTCCACTTCCAGGCTTTTAAAATAAAGACCTTTCAGCCAGGCAACAGGAAGAGAGTTGCTCAGACATGTGTTTTACCTGCCGTGATGAGGAGAGAGCAACCACAGTCAAGGATCCGCTCGCAAAGGGAGTCTGCAGAGAAACCTGCAAACTGCCAGAGAGCACACAGCAGAGTCAGCAAGGACACACAGAAACCCAGCCCCAAAACCCAACAGCTGCTGTGCAGTTCACCCAAGGCAAATTATTCACCACCAGGCACTGGTGGAGAGAGCTGGAGGAGCCCATTGCACAGTTAATGCAGGGAAACAGCAGCATCTTAACTGAGCTTCCATCCATCTCATGGTCAGCACTCATCTTTCCAGCTCCTCTCCCAAAACCAAGAGCTGCTCCCCTCAGAGCCCAGCACCAAGGGAGGCACAGAGAGCTTGTTCCTACCACAACAGAGTGCAGAGCTCCAATCCTGGCACAGGCGAGCATAGCTACGACCAGCTCCAGGATCATTGGCAGGTAGATGGAAACCCGGTCTCCTTTCTTCACCCCTATGGAGGGAAAGTGAACATGGCATTTGTCAAAATGAACACGTTACATGGCAAAAGAACAGGATATAGAAATAAATCTGTTATTTTAATTCCACATTTATATGCACACAATAAAGCTTCAGCTGGAGTTAGAGCTGAAGCAGCCTTGGGTTTTGCCTTTCAAGCACTAATGGCTCTTGAGAGATGATGGCAATCAACACTCCGTGTTCTCATCTGCCTCCCTGAAGGAAGCAGGAAAGTAACCAGAGCCCACTGCTTGTTGGAAAACCCCAGAGCATGAAGTTTTGAGCACTGATTTCTTCCTTGTACAGCTGACATGACCAGCGCTGATGAGTTTTCACAGACAGAGCCAGGAATGAATCTGTGTGTTGCAGAGCAAATTGATGAGAATTACTCAACAGACTAGAAATCACACACGAAGTGACCCCAATCTCCAAACCCTTGGCCAAATGCCTCCCCAGTATCCAGTGCTCCTGTTGCCTCAGCTGTGTACCTTGGCTGCGGAGGACATTGGCAAACTGGCAGACTTTGTGCAGCAGCTCACGGTATGTGATTTTTGTGGAATCTCCAGGTTCATTCCCTTCCCTGGAAAAGCAAGATAACGTTTGTTACTGTGCAGGCAGTACAAGGTAAGAGTGACAGTGAAAACTGCTCTGGCCAACAAATACGTCCTCACCTGCCCTTCCGAGCAAACTAAACTCCAGAAATCCAATTCTGGACTAAAGTTCTCCAATAATAGGAAAATCAGTTAAAGTTCCCACCCCTGTGTAGATCACTACTGAAAGCAACTGAATGTGTGAAATGGAACTACATGGCACTTTCAGAGAGGCAAGAAGAGTCCAACAGAACCAAAGCTAAGAGTGCGCAGGCTCAGGAGCACTCTGGGATTGATGGCATGGCTCCCTCACTCCTGGCTGCTTACACCTGCAGATATCTCTGCATGAAACATGGGCCAATGTGCAGCAACACCCAGCCCCCAAATACCTGACATCTGATGGGCTGGGATGGGATGCCAAGGGCTGTCTTATTTTCCAAGGTCATATATAAATACACCCATGTATATTTGTTTAGTGTCATGCCTGCTCTGCCTTATTCTCCCCGTGGTCCTCCATGAATCAACTCCGGGCTCCTGCAGCCCACTCTGATGGGAAGACGAGCCAAGGGCTGCACCTGGAGAAGGGACAGGAATGCCACATCCCCAGGGAAATGGCTTGCTACTGAAGTGAAAACCACCTAATTTTAATGTGACTCAACACTTCAGACATGCAAATGTGGTGCCACTCCCAAAGGATCAGGAGATTCATAAAGAATTTGACGTGACTTCATATGTGGAGAAGCAGCACTCTCCTACACTCTGGAAGAACAGAGACACTTCTCCAGGTCTCTCCAAGGCAGCCAGCACAGAAACTCCAGTGACCCATTGGTGAATAGGGGTATCACATCACTCTCAGCTGCCAGTGCTTCTGGAAAAGTGTCCCCTTAGTGCATGCAGCCAAATGAAAAGCAACACTGGTGCTGGGGAGAGGCCCAGAAGCACCTCCATGCCATGTGCTCCCTCAGGACTGCAGCCAGGCTCTGCCTAGCTCTGAAACAGGAACCTCACTTCTTCAACACGTCAAACAGAGCACTCCAAAACTAAGTATGGAATTCTAGCAAAACCAACCACTTCCCTCAGCAACACAAACAGCAGGAAGGCTTCTGGGATGCAGAAATGCATAAGGCAACACCCTCATTTCTCACATAATTCTGTAAATCATGCCATTCTGTGCCAGCACAACAGTGACCACATGCTCCAATGGCAGACATGGTCCTAGTGCTGAAACCACATGAGCTGGGAGAGCCCCACTGATACAAGCTCTGCTCCTGTCCCATGTAGAACAGGGGTTCCAAAATTGGTGGATACACCTGGATCATCCCCTTCAAAAGCTACTTGTGGATCTGCTGCTTACACACTTGACTTATCCCTCTTGATACTCAGTTATGTTCCTGGCTTCCACGGTGCTCTGCAGCAATTGGGACCATGGATACCTGCACTGACACAGGACAGGGAATCTTCTCACCACTGGCTGCTGGAATGGTGATTCCCTGCTTGATCCTTTATGCAAGTTTGGCCCCTTCTAAGGGCAAAGGGGAGAGACACAGGAACACAAAGCAAAAGCAAAGCGTGGGAGAGTGAACCAGAGCCCAAGGCAGGCGGCGCAGCCTTGACATCCCAGCAGTTGCCTCTCCTTTTCCCATCACAGCCAGAAGCATCACTTTGAGCTAAATGACATGTGAAACTATTAGTCAAGGTCCCTTACAGCAGGACTCTCAGCTAGGAAAGGGAAACCAGGAAATCAGTTTCCTTTTTCATTCTGTTACTTGAGGTCAAAGATCCAAGAGCTGATTTCAGTGCTGGGCTGTGCAGCTGTAACTGATCTGGCTCACAGGAACAGCATCTGCTTCTGCTGTGTCTGGCTGCACACTGAGTGCCTTCCCTCACCATCCAGGTTTTCCTTTGTCCATCTACATCCAGGCTGGTGCTGTGCAAACCTGCTTGTGTCCAGATGTGCAGGATCACTGTGTGTGCAACTCCGCCTTTAGCCATGAGCCTTGCTATGGAATAGCTTTTAAAAGACAATTACAATGCTTCCAAACGCAAGCTGGAGCATCCCAGCCCACTAATCCCTCACTTGAAGGTCACTGGGATCTGCTGGACACCACAGGCAGGCCCTCTGCGAGCCAGCCCCCAGCTCAACAAACAGGGCAGGGTGGAAGGGTGTCCCTTTGTCTGTGCTCTGCCCCAGCAAAGGATCTAATTACAGCCTTTACTAAGAGAGGAACACATCAGGAGGAAAGACTAGCACAGGCTGCCCAGGGCCCTGTGTGCTATTTGGAGGCTGGTAGCCGAGGGGAGAGGCAGCCAGGTCACCCAAGCTGTGGGCTCTCAGGGACATGGACCTGCCCTGAGCCACCTGGCACGAGGCACCGCTCAGACATTCCTGCTCTCCCTGCACACAAGAGGCACGTCTCAAATATGCCAGGTCCTCCTCCTTGGCAGGATTTCGGAGGGACATTCAGGCCAAGGAATGTACCCAGGCTCATCCTCAAGGTCAGAACACATAAGGCACTGCAGGAGAAGCACAGAGCAAAGTCAAAGAGAAGTTAAAACTTCTGCGAGGATTTTCAGGAGGCTTTCAAAGTCCTTTCCATTTATTTGCATGACTGCAAAACAGCTCCACTACCACTAGCAGGGGAAACCTCAGGCTTCATATTTTAAGACCACCTTGTGTTCAGTGGGAAACAAACCATGTCCTTGTTTCTACAAGACAAGATGCCTCCTTTCAATGCATCTCCAGCCAAGGCCTCGAGCAATCTCTCTAGAGCAGGCAATTGCTTTATGTCTCCCTGCATCTGAAAATAGTCTGGAGTGCCCACAGCTATACTCAGCGGGCTACAGCAGCACTCAGGCTGCTCTGTCCTCTGCTCTGGCACAAAAGCCCAGTGAATGATGGATTTTAGACAGGGCATTTAAAGGAATGCCCACTTGCACGCTATCAGGTACTCTCTGCGTCAAAAGCGAACCCGTAAACTCTTGGCATCCGAGTTCTGCCAGCAGCATCTTCCCAATGGTGCCCATCTGACATAAGCAAGAGCTGTAAGCCCCGAGCATCCCACATGGGCTCCCTTGTCCAAATTCAACTGAAAAAGAAATAAAACTGCAAAAATAAACCTCGCTCTTCTGAAAACAGCACTGCAGAACTCACCTCCACAGTTCTAACCCCATCAAATCCAACACCCCTCAAATACATGTTTTTTTAAGATCTGGTGGTGCAAATAGTTGGCAGCAGCACTGCTGTGATTATTCATGTGCAATCTGTGCTCTAACAGCAAGGTTTCTTCTGAAAGGAAAATCCAATTCTCAGCTCCCCAAACATCCCAGATACATCATTAGATGAAATACATGGTGAAGCATAGTGAGTCTGACTTTTTTTTTTCATCTTGAAACCAAGTCCTACATTTAGCAACTGTAATCCAAAATTTTACAGTATCATCTGGCCCATGGCAGGAGTGCATTTGAGATTTTTAGCACTTGAGAAGCCTGTGTTTTACATATTGCATGTTGTGTGAATGCTCAGCTGGAGAAAGGCAAGTTTTGGCCATATGGAATACATACAGCAGAAATTGTTCCTAGTGAGGGTGGGGAGGCCTGTGGCACAGGGTGTCCAGAGAAACTGTGGCTGCCTCATCCCTGGCAGTGTCCAAGGCCAGGTTGGACGGGGCTTGGAGCAACCTGGGATAGTGGAAGGTGTCCTTGCCCGTGGCAGGGAGTAGAACTAGATGACCTCTACGGTCCCTTCCAACCCAACCCATTCTGATTCTAAGATCTCCACTGAACCACCCACTGACTCAGTAAATCCAAGTTTTTCAACTGAACGCACAGATGCACAACTGGAGGCCTTCTGAGGCAGGTCTTCTCCTAGAAGTCATGATTTGTTGAAGAAGCCAGGTTTCCTGCAAAGAGGAGAGTTTTGTATCTGCCTGCAGCCATTCCTTGCCAAGCCCAGACACCCCACGGGCATCGGGGACCACCACCACCGCAGTGTGCAGGATGGTAGCGTCCAGCCCTGCTCCACACAGATCCCTGTCAACATATGAAAGGCAGCACAGGCTCTGCAGAGCTCTTACCCTCCTGCTGCCTTCTGCCAGCAGTTAAAACAAGGGGCTCCCCACTTTGGAGCAGGCGCTCTGACGCACACAAAGCCCCATGGCACAGACCCTGCCAGCGTCCGAGCAAGGAACAATCGCATGGAGAAGTCACACAGGCAGGGGAGGAAGAAAACATCAGGTGGGAAAGCTGAACACTTGTCACCTCTGTGGCACTACCACACTTACAGGGGGCTCACAGACTGCCTGCTCAGCTGGAGTTTGACCTTGGAGTGCAGAGCCACAGAGCTGTTTCACCTGGTGCCCAGACAGTAAATCAAGGTTAAGTTTCCCTGTTAGAGCCACCACGCAGTTGAGCAAGTGATTTAGTGCTGTACATACATGGTGTAGGAGGGAAGGTGGTTTGTAGGAGCAGGCAAGCATTTCTGTAGAGCCCCATTAGCTCAGGCACTGACCCTGTGGAGCAGTCAGGGATGTGGAGCAGCAGTGTGGGAGAGGGATGCTGTGCCCAGATGCTCTCCTGGATATTTGCACCAAAGCAGGTTAAGAAGTTACCGTGCTCTGCCAAGCACCAGGGCTGACTAGAGGACTTTCCAAAGCATGGTCTGCTTCACCCACTCATCACCTAACCAAGTTAGCTGAGCCCATCTCAGCTGTAGGGTGACAAACAGGAGGGAGGGGCAGGAACTCAGCAGCCAAGGGGACACACACTTCTCAGAGCACCCAAAGAGACCAAGCAAAGCTGACCCAAAAATGAAATCAGCAACACTGTTTGGCTTTTCTCTTTCACCACATTTCTAAAGAAAAGTTATTTGCATCACTTGTTTGAATAACAGATGACTATGACTCCCTAGGCAAAGCTGCCCCGGCATTGGCACGGAGCAGCAGGAAGCACGGGTTGCATCAGTGGCAATTACAAAGGAATTGAGGAGGGCAATTGTGGTTTACAAGGGCTACAACACCACTGGTAAGGTGATGTACAGGAGAAAAGGAGGCAATGAAGCCAAGCAAGTGAAGTGTTAGAAGTTTCCAAGGTCTGCCAGACCATCTGCAGATCCACACAGTCAGAAACACAGAAATCACAGACCAAACCAAGCTAAGGACAAAGCCAAAACCTTTCTGATCCCTGAAAAGGCTCCCACTGAGGACCAAAGGGGCTGCAGATCATTTAAGTTTCTCCTCTAAGCTCCTGTCAACACATCACTCTGTTTTTGCAAGGGCATGTAGTGACAAGACAAGCAACAATGGCTTTAAACTGATAGAGAATAGGTTTAGATTGGGTATTAAGAAGAAATTCTTTCCTGTGAGGGTGGAGAAGTCCTGACACAGCTGTGGTTGCCCCATTCCTGGAAATGTTCATGGCCAGGTTGGACGGGGCTTGGAGCAACCTGGGACAGTGGAAGGTGTTCCTGCCTTCATTCTGCGAACTGAGTAAAAGCAGTAACCCAAAGCTACCAAGCGCAGGTGTGGGGCATCTGAAAGGTAAATTTTCAGAGCACAGCAAACCATCTCAAAGCTACCAGTTCTCATTTTCTGACTGGCAGAGATGTGATGGCAGCCCACAGAGCAATTTTTCTTCATGCAGGACAAAGGCTCTGCTTTTTCCCTACTGGAAAGCACCCGTAAGAAAACAGGGATTCCCAGTTTGGAAAAGGTGTTGTAAGAGGGAAAATAGACTTCACCAGATGATGCCATGTCACAGGAAGAATTTGCATAGTGGGGAACCACAGAGAGACTCAATGATCTCAAAGGTCTTTTCCAACCTAGTTAATTCTGTGACTCCAGTAGAGCAGAGATGGGGACTGTGGGAATGTCCGCCCTACACGTCTCTGTTGTCGTCTAAACTAAAACATGCTCAGAGCCCAAAATCCCTCCTAAACATAGGACCAAATGCAGCATGAGAGATCTTCTGCTTCACCAGCAGCCTGTCCCCAGAGCAGGGTACAAGGTAAAGGAAGGAATTTTCCCGCTGTGGTGACAGCTCTTCACGTGCAAGGTCACTGGGGGTGGCTGGGAGGGCTCATGGCTCCCCGATCCATTCCACATCCAGAATTAGAGCAGCCAAAATGCCAGGCAGAGCTGGGCCCAGCCAGGCTCCTGCCATGTGGGGAATGTGCTCACGTGTGAGCCGCATGGGCAGCGAGAGCCCC
This sequence comes from Dicrurus megarhynchus, assembly GCA_013399195.1. Classification (NCBI taxonomy): domain Eukaryota; kingdom Metazoa; phylum Chordata; class Aves; order Passeriformes; family Dicruridae; genus Dicrurus; species Dicrurus megarhynchus. Next base: position 646,716 of record VXAD01012606.1, read on the forward strand.
GGGCGTGCTCAGCCACTGTAGTGTCAGCTGCTCACGCACCTCCTGCCACCACCCACCCTCGGCTGGTCTTAGGACAGCCCCAAGAACTGCTTTCCTTTCATCAGAAAAAAATTCTGGTATTTGCATGGATTGTTCAATATGGACATGCTTTTAAATGCACAAGCAGATGGGCCTGCAGCAGGTCTGCAAAAAACCTCCATGAGAACGTTTCATAATAACAGGGCAGACTGCCCAGCCCTGCCCATGCTCAACGTCAGTATCTCCCACCACAGTGATGTAAAATTCCCAATGGAGTTCTGGGAAGCCTGAGGTTTCTTGAGCAGCAGGTTTACCAGAAAGCTGAACCCCACCATCATCACGCTTAAATCCCCTTTCGTCACAACACAGATCAAGAAAGAAGAAGTTGCGTAATGAGAGAGCTCAGCTTGGGAGGGGCTAGTGAAAAGGTTTCCCAATGTGTTCAGAGATATTTGGCAGCACTGAGAGAACATTGTTGAGAAAACCTGGGAACAGAAAGCCCAGGGAAAAGAAGAATCTTAACAGTTTAATACCATCGCTTCCTAAACCCACACATCTGACTCTGACAACTGCATTAAAACCACCCATCAATTTTCCCCTCCAGTGTCCCCCCATACACTTAGGCAGGACCTAACAAAGTTCTGCTCTCAAATCCATCTCTGAGCCAAACCATCCCAACTTAAAGCTGATCATGTACCTAGGATGAACAGGTTCCTGTTGCTGTTAAGAAACCCAAACCAGCTGTGTCAAAGCAGGAGCCCTCTGCTCTGCAGGGCACAATGTTCTGTGTTGAGCCCCAGGCCCATCCCCTCCAGCCCAACTGACTCCAACACAGGCACTGTGTTAGTGTGTATTTTACAGAACAGCTAAAATGGAGCTTATTTCTACAGGGACACTGGGCCACCATCTGCTCTTTGATCAGGGAATCAGTCCTCTACTCACCTTTAAAAACAGCCATATGGACACACAGCCAACAAAGCAAACACCCAACACCCTCCATGGTTGCTACTGTCCCATAGGAAAACCACATCCATCTTTCTGTCCTTCCTTCTCATTAAACGCATTCCCAGCTACTCTTTGTATCTTGCAGCCTTTCAGAAGCTGAACAAATACCAGAGGCATCTAAAGAAATAATATTTACCTTGTGCAGCCCAACCACTGTTCACTCTGCCATGCCCTGAGCGATCCTACACCACAGAGCCCAGCTGGAGGCGGACACTGCTCCAAAACCACTCTTTAATTATCAACCTGCCAAAATCACCTCCAGTTATCCAACTCATGCCAGGCTATGCCCTAAAATCTACTTCAAGCCCCTTTCTTTAGGCAGTGGGATGCTCAGACATCTCTAAAGGAATCAACACCTCCCACCTCACACTGCTGCTGGTTCATCAGCCAACATGGGGAAGTGAACTCAATGCTGTGGGGTTTGTACAGTCTGCACTCCCACCTGAGAGCCAGAACACTCCAGGGGAACAGTTTTGGGGATGACAGGATGGACAGCAGCCAGCAAGTCCTTCTTCAAGGGAAATATACTCTCATCCTGGCACATTTGACAAGATAAGTCATTTTACAAGTCCTACAGACCACATGTAAATACCCTGGTGAGACTGTCAGCAGCCACTCTGTGCTGATGGGCTCAGCAAGGGGAATTTGCTCCTCTGTGGCTTCGCAATTCTCCTACTTGCTTGATACTGAGTAACCATCAAGTCAAGAGGAAAAGCATTAACTCTAACTCTTACTTTCTGAAGTACTTTAAAACACAAGAGAACAACCAGTGGATTCAAACGACAGCTTTTTGCCTATTTCATTTAGGGGAGAGGTTTTTTAAAGCAAATTTTAATTACTTGTTTTGAAACAAAATGACCATAGAGTGTTGCAACAGAGGCCATGTGCAAGACTCACCCAGCAGGTCACGGAGTTTGGCTGCCCTCAGCCAGCACTTGTAACCCCACCAGCCAAACCCACTGAATGCTGCAGAAGAATGTGAGAGTTTGAGATGAGAGGAAACATTTCAGATGTTTACCATCAGTTTTCAAAGGAGCATGGACTATTTTTACCAGTCCAATGGGAGTAGGGCTTATATTCAGTACAAAACAGCTGATTCCTTGTTTAAACAATTGACAGTTGGGCTGTGGAACAGACCCTGGATGAAGCTTCTCTAAGTAAAATAATCAACGAGCTCCCTGCAGCTGGGAAATGCCCCATTTTGGGAAATAGCTGCATCTCTGGGTGGAACATTCTGCCAAATTCTGAAGAGCTTCTAGAAACACAGAAAGCCAGGCAAGGCAATTTCAATGGAGGCTCAAACAATATCCATAAAGGTCATGGTAGGAAATTAAGCTTTTAATCAGATTTTTGGTGGACATTTCAACTCCATGCATCATAAACCTCCAGAGGTGATGGCCAAGTGTCACCTGCTGGAATGTCATTTAGGGGACATCTCTTAGAAGATGGTCAGTGGCAACAGGAATGGAAAACGTGCTTCACTACCACTGAATGAATCATAACACGAATGGTCTGGTTTGGAAGAGACCTTAAAGACCATGGGCAGGGACAGCTTCCACCATCCCAGGTTGCTCCAAGCTCCGTCCAACCTGGCCTTGACCACTCCCAGGGATGGGGCAGCCACAGCTTCTCTGGGCACTATCAGGTAACCAGGTGTGACAAAGCAACCAGGAAGGCAGTCAACTTCCTTGAGGGATTCCCCTGAAGAAGGGAGGTGATATCTATGAAAACGAATTCATGGAAAACTGCCAGGGTTCACAATTTCCTACCGCACCTCATTTCGACATTTCCAAATAATGTGCAGAAATGCAAACAGAGAACTGAAACCCTACCCCAAAAGGGGGGAGGCAAAAGCTCTTGTGAAACCACTGGCCATCGACACTTCAGCCCAGGAGCTCTGAGCACAGAGAGTCCACCAGGCACAGCAAGTACATCAACCCACCAGAAAAATGCCACACTTGGAACAAGCACCCACTCACACCTCTTTTGGCAAAGCCTGAGCATTTTGTCCCCTACTTGGAGCAAGTCTTATCCACGTGGAGCCAGAATCCTTGTCCACTGCTGCTCCATTCACACCAGGGTGCCAGGGAAGAACACACAAGCCATTCACACAAGCTAAAATAATCAGGTTTTCTAGTCCAATGAGCAAACTGAAGGCTCTGATCTTCCGTGTCCTGAATCCATACAGAAGTTCACCATCCTCTCTGTCCATGAACTCCATTTATCCACCTCAAGTTTCAAATATCCTGCCAATATTTACAATACGCCATCATTGCACAACCACGGTGCCCCTCCCTACAGTAATCAAATCTTCTTAAAGCATATCCAGTTGCCTGCAATAGCTGCCAGCAGAACAAGACAAAAGTTTCCCAGAAATGGGAAAATCCAGGTGCCACTGTCTGTGCACACACACCCCTCATACTGCCCCAGGTAGTTATTGTACAATCACACCCCTAGAACCATGCAGAAAGGCAGCACTGCACAGGGTATAAACCAACATTTTTGGGTAGCGGTGGAAGCAGAAATTCATGAGAAGTTATTAAATCCCTTGTGCTGAAAACCTAGAGAGCTGTCAGAACAATGAGGAGGACGAATAAATACTAAATAAGAAGATAAAAGCCGTCACTGGTGTAATTTACACAGCAGCATTGCACTTGTGTTCACAGCAGCTCAGCCAAGAGCCTCTTAGACTAAACCAAAGTACCATGTTGGGTCAGAAACACGGCTGATGTTTTGCCTCCAGGAGCAACATCAGCAGCAGGAGATGCTGTTTCTGGAGCACGTGGGCCCGGCCACATCAGCAATTCTGTTTCAACACTGTCCTTGGCAGTCCTGCTGCTGACCCTGAAGAGTGACCACTGAAAGTGAGGAAGCAAAGGGCAAGGCTAAACCAGCTCCACAAAAACACTGTTCTTCCAGGAACACTTGAATTACTTTGTTGAACAACTTTTGGTGGGAAACCTCCCGAAGGTGGTCTGAAAAGAGCCATCACTGTGCACTCAGTGCCACCGGCCTCGTGCTCTGGCAGCAGCTCCACTACCTCTCCCAGTGACCCTGTTCCACTGTACCCCTAGGGATGCAAATCAGATTTACTGGTTCCCAGGACCCTCTCCATTGCCCTCTCTGGGCAAAGAGGGGCTGGCAACCTCCCAGCCCTTGGCACCGCAACCTTTTGCAAACACCACCAGCATACCCTGGCCAGCAGCTCTGAAATTCCACATTCAAGTTCCTGCCCCCCATCTGGGGCACATGCCATCTAATCCTGGGCACTTACGGACATCCCACTTCTTTATCTGGTCCAATACTTCCTAGTATTTATATAGATGGATGCTGTATCCCTGCCAGTAGCAGCTACCAAAGGTTTCTGAGCAAAAGGTTGAGAACAAACAGATCCAACAAAACCCAAATGAAAGCTGCTCCCCTGATTCAAGGCAGCTGAGCTGCTCTCCCAGGCAGGAGAGGTTAAACTACCTCTCTCCTCACTGTTCTGCCACGGAGCAACCAATCAAGTGTTGCCTGAGTGCCTTCTCTCTTAACAGATTTGACTTAACAGAGAAGAAAAATCCCACTCTGTCTCCAGGAGCAGGATTATGTGTTATTTGAGCCCAGTAAAAACTACTTCCAGAGAAAATCTTCAATAATGTGGAATGCCCTCTCATGGAGGCACAAGTCCAGGGGTGCTTCTGAATGGGCAAAACCACAGGAGACCAGAGGCACTGGGTAATCAAGTGGTCACCAACCTTTAATACCTGTCCCTTTCCTTCCTTGCACTGCAGAGCAGAACAGCACGAGGCTGAGAGCACTTGCCAGCTCCTTGCTCCTGCCCTGCCTCGCAACCTGGGATGGAAGAGGCTCTGCAGAGCAGGAATGGGGCTTGAGATCTCCAAAACATCAAACTAATCACCCTTCCCAGCATCTCCCTGCAAACCAGCAAGTGTACCTGACAGGGATGAGTCAAATTCTGCTTTCAAGTCAGCCCTTGGAATGGAAAAACAACCTCCAGTGACTCTGAGCATGCCAAGTGCTTGAGTACCACAGTGCTCAATCTGCTGACTCACAGCATCCAGGAAAGCACACCCCACACATGCCTGAGGAGGTAGTTTGCTGTTCTCAGATCTTTATGTCATCCCTTTGGCACAACTGCTCACCTGGGAATTACCTCGGAGATTTCACTAGTAATGAACAGGATGGAGGATGCAGCACATGAGTCCCACAGAAACACTTGGGACAGAAGAACCTCAGGATATGACAGGAGAAAATGGGTCTCAGCACACACACACAGAGTCCTTGGTAACAAGTTTTAGACCATGATCCCTGTGTTTTCCAGTCCCTCAGGCCAAACTGAGAACCTCAAACCCTTAAGCAGGCATCACCATGTTGCCCTGGGGCAGCATCATCTTCTTATCTCATTCCCAACCAAACTCACAATAAGACAACCAGAGCAGTTATATGAATTTAATTTTAAGCCCATCATGACCTTGCTCCAAACAGCCCACAGCCAAAGTTGGAGACTCCATCCACTTACGGAGAAAAGCCAGGGATCTACACCTGAGGAGAAGCTGTGAGTCCCTCCTGTCCCAGCCTGTACCTATATATGAGTGTCCAAACACTAACCAGCACACCACTAATCACATTGCTTGGTGACTGCCCAGAACTGGGAGAGCAAAAAATTTCAAAGAAGCCCGGAAAGCACATGACTTGGACATGTTTAAGCTACTACACTACTCCTTGTACTCCCTGTTTTAATACCACGTTTCTATTGATGCTCTCCCCACTCCTGCACTACCCACGCAGCTCAGTCAGGGAGGGCCCCACAACGCAGGGATGTTTCCATTTGGAGGGATGAGAAATGCTGTCTGAAGCATCCAGTTTTGTCACCCCCTCCCACGCTGGCAGATTTCACAAAGCCCACCAGAAAAGAGCTACGCTTTCCGTGATGGAATCTACAACTATCATTGCCCTTAAAGAAGGTACAAGATTTACAGCTTCATAGAATACTAATACATTAAATGTAATTTATTACCTATTTTAGGTGCACATAATGTGCCTGATCTCCAGAAGCAGAGCATTGTACTGTTCAGCAGTGCTTCCAAAATAATTAATACCTGCCAAAACCAGCAATCCATCCCTCAGCACACACAACAGGGAGATGACACGGATTGCTGAGGAGGCACCCCAGAAAGAGCTGTGTAGGGCCACCCCTTATCCCACGGAGAATCTCCATCAGGAAAAGAGCTGTGCTGAGCCTGCGTAGTGCTGTGGGCATGAACCAAACCATGCACATGCCTGCAAGTGTGGATCAGTAAAAGCAACCTTCCCAGTTGTGAATTTTGTTCTTTAAACAAACCGTGATTTAGGGACGTACTTTCATCACCAGAAGAGCATTGAAAGAGGCTGCATCACTGGAAGGGTAACAAGTCGTCCAGGAAGTTACCAAAGAATTGAAGGGTCAGTTTGACACAGGATGCTCCAGGATCCTGAAGTCAGTGGAAGCAGCAGAGCCAACCGCATCATGCAGAAGCCGGCACCAATTAAGCACTTGGAAAGGCTGGATGTTAACAGCCAGCATCCTCTGCCACAGCATCTGTGCATATGACAGATGTGCGGGGTGGTTGGTTTGTTTCTTTTATTTGTTTATTTTTAAACATGCTCTTACAGTTGTTCGGTTTTTTCTTATAGAAAGTTTTATTGGAAAAAACCTCAAGGCTACAAGGCCCTAAATCCATTATTACATTTTAAAGTCAAATCATATAAAGAAACCCAAACAAACCACACCTCCTAATTTTATATTTGCATGTCCTGTTTGTTCCAGACCCTGAAGAGGCACTTATTATTTTGTTAAACAAAGCTCCAGTAAGCTCTGGCAGCCTTTACTCTCTTTATTGCTCCTTTCTAGATGTGTAATGTCATATGCCAATATAAAAAAGCAGAAAATGAATACACTCTCCCAGAGATGGCAGAAGCCAGGAGCACCCGGCTAAGCCCCACCTCCTTGGCTAGAGGGACTCTAAAAACAAAGCTCTACCTCCTGCCCCTGGTCCCACCAGGCACTACCAGCACTGCAGCTGGGGTAACTAGTTTGAGAAACAGAGGCACAGGTTACACACAGAACTGGCCTCATCCAAGTATTTTCACACCCTGGGGTCTAATTAGAGAGTTTTGCAATAGGTGTTGGTTTTTTTTCATTCCCACCTGGTTATATTTTTACCTCCCCAGGCTGCCGTGGCTGAAGTTTATATGAGATTATTAACAGACACTTCAGCACAGAACTAAAGGCTGTCCAAGTGACTTAGGCATGTCTATAGCAGGGTGAAGGAATACTGTGCTCCTGCCCTAATTAACCACCCATCACAAAATCCTCAGCTCTGCTGCAAGTCCCCTTAATGTCCCAGTAGCCAGTCCAGTCCATTTCCCCTGCAAGGCCCATGAGAGTCACCACAGGTACCCACCTGCACAGCAACCACTGTTACTGACCTCAGCCTTTGCACACCATTATGAAAGAGATTTCACTTTGGAGAGCAGCACTTTATCAGAAGCATTTCCTGGAGCTTCTGTTCCTTTTTTTAGGCCACATCAACAATACCATGCAGAGAAAGAGGAATCAGAAGCAGCAAAACCAGAAATATTTGTAACGTTCGCAAGCAGCCCGAGGTACCCTAGTGAAACAGGCAACAGGGAAAAATCCATGTTTCCTACCAGCTCAGGATGGCCATTTTGAACTACACAGTCCTAACAGCACCATGAGGACGACACCATGACAGCAAACATCACCTATGTACAAGTTCTGCAGCATTAGGCAATCCCATGTACTGCCCTTTGTGCTGAAAATGCAATTCCACATGGCTTGGGATTAGACCCTCTGAGCCAATTTGGGCAGTCCTGGACTGCTGGTGGTGCAGGAACCTTTAGAGCAGCTTGGCCATAACAAACCCCGATGAGCTGCTCACTCCCTCCCATCCATGCAAGACTGGAGACAGCCAGCAGTTCTGAGTTTCGTCAGGACACATCGCTTCTCAGAGACGCTCAGCAATGCCTCCAAACGTTATTCAACTTTTCCCTAATTTCCTCCTCTCTGAAAGCAAAGACCATGGCCCTGTATCTTTTCAGAGCTCTCAGAGCTGGGCAGTCAACTAAACCTTGTTTTAAGTTCAGCACCTTTCCCATCTAGCAGGCTACAGATTTTCTTAGAAGCAATGAAGTGGCTCGGGTGTTTAAAAATAAAAAAACCTCTTCAGCTTTCAGAGGCTTTAATTTCTTTTTTGACCTTTCATACAGTGTGACAAGTCTCAAGTGTTTTAGGGAGCCAGGCTCATTCCAGAGTGTTAAACACTAAACGTGAGAGGACAAGATGACAGCAATTAATTATTGTTTTGTTTTGAAGAAAATTACCTGCCCAGAGAGGAGTAATTTTATGAGTTGCAACCCTCAGCCCCACTTTCTCAAGTCCTCAGTGCCACAGGTTAGCAGGCCAGTGCCACACATGTTACACCTCTTCCATCACTCCCACTGGCATTCCCAGCTGACAGCTCCACACTACAGTGCCTGGTCACCTGTGACAGAGCCACACTAGGAGAGTTTATCCCAAAACAGTCAGGGGGAACTCTCTGCTAAGGACAAAGAGAGACTTTATTTTTTTAGCACTGTGAACACCACAACTGACAGCCACCCACCATTTTCATATCTACCCCAAGCTTTGCTCAGCATCACAAATACCCCCACAAAGGCTGCCAGAATAACCAACAAGAAAAATGTTCACCAAGCCCAAATTAAAACTGTAGGCTGCTGCCTCACTGTCACACAAAGATTTATGAGCATGAAGAACCCAGTCCCTCAACAAACCCCAGCACAGGGCCAGCACTGGCTGCCAAATGATTTTGTTTGCTGGCACACCTTTACCTGCATGAGTTTACAAAGGAGTTTTCACTCAGAAGCTGCAGTCATTTTATATCAGAGTGAGCTAGAGAATCTATTTAACTAGCAGGGAAGTAAACACTTCCCAGCATTTCACCTGTGCCTTATCAATATGATTATCTGCTAGGCAGTGTGTGTAATTCTTTCACTGAAGCAGAAGGGCTATGGATAGAAACTCTAGAAACTCTACGAACCCTCCCTTACAGCCACAGCCAGAGCCACACTGGTATAACCATGTTCCTTTCAGCAGTGGGGTGGCTCCCAGTCAACTTTACACCAGGTGACTCAGGGGGACCTTCAGCTGCACAATAAATCACTTACAGCATCTGATATTTTTATTGCAATGACAGTAAGATTTCTCCATCTGCTCTGCTGAAGGGACTCACCATATCCCAATGAGTTATTGTGTCCCCACCATGGGGTACATTTAATTGTGCTTCTGCCCTGCCACATATAGTCATACCCAGGCAACATAAATACCAGTTCAAGGGAAACAGCAAAATGCACGGGAGAGCCAGGCACAGCTTTGTCTGAGGACACAGCTGTGGTGCCAGCTGAGCTAGTTCAGCAGGGGAGCATTACTTCTAGAGCTCGGACATCACCAGTGAAACCTACTTTGCATCAATATGAAAATTAAGTTTCACATGGATTTTGACACTAGCAACTACTCTGGTAAAAAAAAACCCAGAAAAATACTTCAGATAGAGTTGCAAGTAACTTTTCTTCCCAAAGGTAGAGAAGCCAGTCTTTCTGAAAGCACCACACATTCAACTGCAAAGAATCTGCACATAAGCTCAGGTATTAGGAGAACCTTTCTGCCACAGGAGTGGAAACTTGCCAAACCCACAAAACATAAACACGGGAGATAATGGGGTTTATTAGCTTTTAGCTGTCGGATGTTGGCTGTTCCTCATCCCGTGCCTCTATCCACATCCACCTCGTTCACCGGGGCGTTGTGGCACCTGCCTCACTCCTGTCTGACCGCTCCGAGCTCTCAGCAGGTACAACTGCAGAGGCAGACCTGCGAGTCAGGCGCTACCCACTGCTATGCCGGGCACTTCGGTGCATCCCGGGAGGGGCAGAGAAGCTTCCCGGCACAGCTCTTCCCAAGGACACTGCAAGCAAACACGTGCTGAACCTATCTAAAGAATAGCCCCTCTCAGGTTTTATGTTTTCATTCACCTCAGTAGAAACCGACACTGTTTGTATACTTTAGGGTGCTATTTACACACCTTCTCCACCACAATAAAACCAGAAACTTACCAATAAAAAGCAACTTTGTCCCCAAGCTTCTTCTCATTGACATTTCTGTCCAGGAGGTTGTAGCAGATGTTGGTGGTCGCTCCTTTCATCCACTCGATGAAGATCTTCCCCTTGGTCACGTCGAAGTTGTACTTCAGGAAGGGTCCCGTGTGCTGACGCTTCCAGTAGAACTCTTTAGCGATGTCCCCCCAAAATTCTGCAAAGGCAACGGGCGCCGGAGCCCGTGAGCGGGAAACAGGGATGGAGGAAGCAAGGAAAAGGAAAGCAGGGATGAGGGAAGCGGGGATGAGGCAGGTAACATCGGTGGCGACACGAGGGGCACCCCCGAGCACCCCACAGGCGGGGATTCGCGGAGGGCTCCCCGCGCT
>VXAD01012607.1:0-72391 GCA_013399195.1 Dicrurus megarhynchus
TTGCTCCTGCGTTTCCCACAACACAGACCTTGGATTTCTACTGTACTGAATCCACATCACATATTTCTAATTAAATAAGCCCTCAAGGGCTTTGCTTGACTGTTTATTTAACTGCAAAACACATCAACGTAATATATTTACCAATATCAAATACAGAAAGAGATTCAGACAATAGAAATTAAGAATATGTAGTTTCATTTAGGCATCTGCTTTTCATATCCTCCATTTATCTTCCCTATCAGATACCAAAAAGTATGTTTTGATGATCACGTTGAAATGAACAAAAAAAAGCACAGTGGCATATTATCCTTCACAGTAAAAATGTACTTGGGTGTTAATAAGTGACAGCCTAGTAAAAACATCATGTCTTCCCCCAAAAAAGTGCATTTCTGCACCGTTTAATCAACTCAATTAAGTCTCAGGCAAATCAGTGGAGGACCCCCTTATCTTTCTTAGCTTGACAAATTTTTTACTGTCATGCTAAAAATGTTCACTTGTGAAGACAGACCTTTGGTATCTTTAAAGGTTCACTTCAAATAAATGTTTAACCATAGGATATCTGGAGAGGGTTTTTTTTAAAGTAAATTTTTTGAGGTTTTTGTCTCTTGTAAGTCCCATGTACCAGGAATATTTCTTAATGTCTCTGTGTTTCTGTCATGTAGGCCACATTTCTTTTGTCCATTTCTGCATTATATTGAGAAGATAAACAAAAGCCAAACAAATAAAATAACTATAATTTTCAACAAATACATATTTAAAGACAAACATTTAAAAAGTCACTGGAATATGAAACAAATTAATTGACTCCTTTGATTTTGGAAATATTCCAGTAAAGGGCTTGTCCAACAAACAATAGAAACCTTGACAAGAAAAAATAACCAAAAGCCAAAACATCTAAAAGAAATAAAGTTATATTGAATCCCAGTATTTTCTTGAATGATTCTACAAATGCTGAGCTTTCCCTCTTGCAAAACACAGCAGTAAGGTTAAGACTTCAAATAATTCAAGTAATATAAAAATTTTCTAAGATAATAGAGTTTACGGTACAGAAGCTAGGCTTAGACACTTGGAAATTTAGAGAAATTGTTCTCTGAAATATATTTTCCATGTACCAATATGTAATAAATACTACATACTGACACTTCTGAAGTTCTGCATACTGAACCTCTGCAAAACAAGAAGGCAGAGAATCTGAACACCCGTCCACAAGTACCTCTACCTTATCAATCTGGCAATATTTTTCCTCTTTCTTCCTCTCTCTTCTTGTGCCCATCAGATGTAGTCGGAGACAGTGAAGCTAGATCCACCTCAGACTTACTGGGAACTGCTGGGAGGAAATTTTTGTAGTTGAGCACTCCTTGACTGTGTAGAAACATGAATTGCCAAGTGCAATTCTCTCTCTCCCTCTGAAACAATCCCAAAATTTTCCGAGAGCCGTCTATTCTCAGGAACGCCCTAAGATGCCCTCAATCCTCATGAGAAGCACCAAGCAGTGTGCTAAACAACTTAAGTTCTGCGTGCCAGAGAGCAGCCACTTCAGGATTTGGCCCTAATCTTTACTGTCCTGTTAATTCTCAGCAAGAAAGAAGATGCCTATGGGACACAGAAGAGCAAGCTGGGGACTAGAATACAGCTCACATAATTACTCAGTTATGTTAGCAAAGGACTGGAGATGTTGTTGACAGAAGACAGCCAAAGAGCTTTCTGGGGTTTGTGTATGTCAGGCTCACACGGAGATTCTGATTCATGCTGAAGAAGACAAAGGCAGGTCAGGAACCATAGCAGGTACCATGGGGCAGCTTGCCACATGTGTTCACAGCACAAGAATCTGTGACACCCTATTTGCAATAAGGAAGATGCTATGTCAGAAGGTTTATCATCTGATCTTTGCATGAGGGTCCAGACTCTGGGATGTCAACTTTGAAATGCTATCACAGCAGCTGAATCATCAAACTCCTCCTCAGCCACTGTCCCTGCAACATCAGGAAGCACAGAAAGGGGAAGGCACTCTTTGCTGGGCAGAGCATGAATACCTCAAGCAGCTTCCAGGACTAGGTCTTCTATATACATAATGTTGACATAGGAGAACAGGAGTCTCTAATGCAGTTTCATGTGCTTTATAGAGCACTGACAGCTTGGCTTTGTGGCAGCTATGGATGAAGTTTGTAATCATATGGGTAGTTTTCTAACGAAAAATGATCCATATAGTATGCATGTGTTCCCTCAACCCGATCATATTCTTCCCCCTCTGCCAAAGTGACATTGTGCCTTGGGATTATGGAAAATAGCTTTGCATAAATGTAAAAAAAAAAACAACCAACCAAACAAAAAAATCAAACCCAACCACAAAACCCACACCAGTTACAACTGAAAGGAATACCATGTGTTCTGCTTATGAGCAAAAACATGGTGAAGTAGTATTTGCAACACCTCTTCTTTTCAGCTCTGTTTTTGCTAACATCTCCTGGGGGCTTAAGTCTGGAATATCTTTCCCCATAGTCCCACAAGCAACAAAAACATTTTCCTGCAGTTCAGTCACACTGACAAGCTCCTCAGTCCAAAGCTGGATGACTCAAAGATTGTCAGAGACCTTGTGTCATTGGCAGCTCAGCAGAAAATTTGTTGAGTGTTTTGTGTAACTTCTATCAGCCGCCATTCAGCTCCTGTTTGGCATGGCAGGGGTGGCATTGTCCAGAAAGCACCCTCTGGAGATTTACAGAACCTCAAATGAAAGAAGGAGTAGGGCCTATGGAAACAGACCATCTTCCTCAGGAAAACAGTCCATCTCTAGCAGTGTGTACACTGATGGGACAAAAATTTAAGTGTGATGAGTCATGGTGAAGATTCACAAAATATCCAATCTTAAATCCACACCAGCTGGGGAGGAGGTAAGGCCAGAGCCCACATTCCACCCCCTAAACTGAGCGAAGAACAGCTATTTTGAAGCCACATAGGACATACAGTTAAATCCTTTTCAGAAAAAAGTTTGTTTTCCTGTTTCCAACCTCTTCTCCACAGAGATAAATGAGGAAAAGGGAGGATATTGGTGCTTCTGAAGAGCAGGAAGTAACTAGAAATGGAGGCTTTCCAATGTGAACCTTCATACATGCAAGTTCTGCTTTCACCCCTGACAGTCAGCTTGGGATACAATGATGTGGTCCCATTCCTGTCTTTATAGAGACAAAATATTTTCTGCCTCTGAGGAGACCACAGAGGATTCCAACCAAAGCCCAGGCCAGGACACAACATTCTGCTCTTTAAGGAGTATTTCCTCAGCAGATTCTTCCAGCTGCAGTAGCAGCAGTTTCTGCATGATGATCAGATTTGGATATATGTTGGGGTCCCCTCTGGGGAGTCCAACAGCATCAAGCCAGTTGCTATAGCCTGACTTGCAAAACAGCAGCAGCCCCGAGGCAGAGGGAAGGACTAGAAAGGACAAGACTCAGAAGCATTTCTCTTACATAACCCAGTGATGTATAAAGTGCACGAGGCAGGTGGCTAGTGAACACAGACACGAGAGGTCTGCCCTGTGTGGGCACCAAGGCATGGCATAGCTTGAGACATTAGGATGTGAATGGTTCTCTTGATACTAGTACAGATGTAGATGAGCAGCATTAGAGATGTAAGCTGGCAAGTATCAACCCAGTTCAGTGGCTCATCTTGTGACATGTAGCAAAAAACACAGTGTAGACATGTGCTTTATGAGTTGACTGTAGCCATTAAGTTAGTTAACTGTTAACTAATTTGCTTTTATAACTGTTGACTCAAAGTGGGCAGTTTTGTACAACCATGTCCATAACTATCTGAAGTTAATGATACATCTCATCTCACAGATATTTTTTCCTAGACATCACATCCTTTCCACTCAGATGAGTATCATTCAACCATAATAATTCATGCACCCTGTGACCAATGAGCAAAAGTATTTTGTAACAATACTCTGGACATTCCACTCTGGGAACAGATTACATCAAATGCTGTCTTCTCATAATTGACAGAGATAAAGAACACAAATTTAATACTACACAGGGTGAGAAAATTTCAAGAGTTAGAGAAAAGAAATTTCCTGAGCTTCAGAGCTTTCAGCCCAGGAATGCCAGAAGCAGTTTGAACTTTCTTCAGAACATACCCCAAAATGTAACTTTTTCCCTAAACCCAAGCAGCAGTAATGTTTCACCTCCCAGGTGAAACAAAATGAATTCAGGTGTAAAAATGGGCAAATATCTGTAAAAGCACACATTAATTTAATCATAACGCCCTTTCAGTCTGAACACTGAGGTTTTTACAACCCTTGCTTAATCAGCTATTTCTCAAAAACTAAATTGCTTGTCAGTAGCTTAAAGATTACCATGTATTCTGAGCCCCTTTACCACAGAAGTTTAGTGAGACTTCACTGACAGCTTCCACAGTGTCAGTTTATTTCCATAATACTATGGTAGATAAGGGGCCAAGGCAATCACTTGAAATTCAGAAGGATTTCAAGAAGCGCAAGGCAGCCAAAACTGATTCTGGCCACTTATTGTGATGCCTGCTTGTCAGTCAGATGGTAGGAATCACATCAGTTTCAGTTGTTCTGCAGAGACATTTGAAGAATTGTGTTTGGCTTCAGCATCATACTAAAAAAAAAAAAAAAAAGCCTAGTCTTAAGGTTTCTTTTTAGAGGCAGAGAGAAACAAATTATTTATCTCAAATATATACTTCCAAGTTTGAAGTATGAAACAGCATTTCAGTGAGGGTTTTATTACATATTTTTTGGAAACAAATGTAGTTTTTTAAAATTTCAGTTCATAGAGCATTGTAGTTTCTGTAAAATTTGGAGAGTAATCAAAATTAATTTACAGCTATCACACACTCATGCGTAATCATGACTATAAAAGCCACAATTGCTTCACTGAATTCTGATCATCATAGGTCAATGGGAAGCTTCAAGATAAACTAACTCTTCAGTGTTTTAACCATAGCTTTACCTAATTCTTATACAAAGGCCAGGGAATACATTTCCTTTGTTATCCACTTTTTCTTTCTTCTCTAGTCTTTTTTCCCTAAACCCAAATATATCATGCCTGTATCTTTTTGTTCATGTTGGGAAAAATGCTCTGAGCGGACCGTTAATATGGTCCCATAAGTTAAGAAAATTTTCTTTATGAAAGTGTTGGAAGCTGCCTTGCTATCACGATGTTATTTTTCATTGAAAAATACCGCTTCAGACTACACACAGTTGCAGTCTGCTTTGAACTTTATATCTTTATTTTCTTCTCCTAAGTTGTTGCTGAGCCTCTGATTGAATGTTTCAATGGAAATGGGCTAAGATAAAGGTGTTTTTAACAATAGGTATATATTTTTTAAAAGTTATTTTTATTCTTTAATATCATTTAAGGGAGTATTTCCTGTCTAAGATTTGGGACAATCTAGTGTAAAGGTAGTCAGAATATCATGGATGCTACAGTCTGGAGAATCCCTACTGTAAAAAGCTTTAAAGCTTCCTAAAATTTCTCAAGGAGAATTCAATTACTCACTCTTACTCAGGGTTGATACCTGACCCTGTAGTAAAGCCACTTTCAAAACATCGAATTCCCACTTTTAAGTGGAAGAAACACATTTTTCTTTTAGATCTTAATGAAAAGTAAGTTCTTTAAAAATTAATAACTCATCCTTTTTTCTAACTTTCTCCACATAGCTGGACGTTTAACATAGGAGCAGACCTGCTCAGAAATACTCAGACATAACTGATGCATGGGAGAGCTGGGGGCCACACTTACAGGTTCCCAGTTCCCATTACAGCAGCATCCTGCTGAGAAGCAGCAAAGGCCAAGATGAAGGAATTGCTCTTCACTGGATTATCTAACTGGCAAAACAGCTTAGGGTAAAATATCTGTACCTATGGATTTTCAAAACCACTATTTCACCACTTCAAGAGTTTAGGAGCTTTAAATCATCTTGTGGAAGAGTCTGTTTCTCTACTGGCTATATTAAGAAGCACTTCTCTCCTTTTTGCCCCTATGATCCATATTGTAATAACCGACCCCTTCCTGTATTTGCTAAGCTTTCCTTTAACTGCTGTGTGTGGTGTGACAAATATCAGCTCCAGGACATCATGGCTGAACTTCCCCCACTATATCTCCAGCTGCTTGTGCTGACAAGCTTTGTTATGAAAAATGCAGCATTTTCAGAGTAACAGGAGTGAGTATTCTAATCTTGTTGGAATGCTCTTATTTAATCAACAGTTATCACTTTGGCACAATCGTACCTGTTTCTTCAATTTGTGAAATCCTCATGTAAGTAACGGGACATATATCCTGAATAATTCTACAGTTTTGTCTATTTTATTTCTCTACTATGCGTTTCAGGCCAGTTATCACAAACCTGGCCAGATATCATGCATGTTGTATCATATATCATGTATCACAATGTTATATGGTATGTTATATGATATAAATATCAGTTTGTTTATCTGCAGAATGGCATCAAAACCATTCCAATTTCCAGAGGTTGGCTGGTATTTTTTCCTGCAAAAATATTTGCTTTTATAACAATGTAACAATGTTTTATAACAAGGCCAAATCAAAGACTTTGAGCCATTCTTGAAGGAAAAGTAAAAAGGTCAAACCTAGTAACAGTCAAGTTAAACAATAAAGTGGAAGCTGCTCCTTGCATCCTTTACCTTGTCACATGCAGTTCCTGCTATATTAACTGGGGGTGAAGTCTGTGTGTCCAAGTGCACTTTTCAGGAGAAAGTTGCATGTTCCCTGAAAAAGTTCAAAAGTTATGAAACAAATATAAACAGACACACTGTTTCTGAATCCATGGTACTTATTATACCTGGTGTAAACATGTTCCAACAGAATTAATCTTTATCATTTGACAAGTGGCATGAAAAACCCTGACAAAAGAAAATAACAAGAACAAATCTTATAAGAAGCAGAGCAGCTGAGGGAGCTGGGGTTGTTTATCCTGGAGAAAAGGAGGCTCAGGGGAGACTTTATCACTCCCTACAACTACCTGAAAGGAGGTTGTTGCAAGATGAGGGTTGGTCTTTTCTCTCAGGCAACAAGTGACAGGATGAGAGGAAATGGACCCAAGCTGTGCCAGGGAAGGTTTAGCTTGGATATTATGTTTAATGGTAGCATGGTCAGGTTAATGGCTGGACACAATTGTCTTAGAGGTCTTTTCCAAACTTAAAGATTCCATAATTCTAAGAAATTTAGGAGTGGTTTTTATCTTATGAAGGGGTCAAAACAACAAAGCAGTACTGTGAAATTGTGGAAGAAGAGAATTTTGAAACTACGAAGTAGTTACAAGTTACATGGTGTATTAGTGGTGTAGATATGTTCGAAAGTGTACTAATGTACTGTTCTTTATGGTAAAAAGTGGTACTGTTTCCCTTTTTCTACTGTACAAAGTCTATTTTGCCATGCATCTTACTGGATATTTTCATTAGAAGAAAACTGATAAGAAAGTCAATTGACTTCGATATAGTCCTATTTGGTTTGTGTGTAATTTTCAACAAATAATGTACGAAGACCTGTATGATGGATTGCATGAGAAAGAGTTGATGCCCACAAACCACTTTTAGCCATCAATGGGTCCAAAAGCATTTCCTTGGTGAGATGTCAAGCTGGGTTTTTTTAAGCTCTGTTCCTTATCCACAAACCCAGGGCTGCACTCAAACCACTACTGTTTGCCTTTAGCCCACAGTAACACGGGCTGATCCCAAACTCCACATCTTCATCCCATATAATAGACTCTTTAGCTGCAGGATTCTCTCACCTTGGCTATAGCTGTCCCAGCAACAAAGCTGTTATAGCACCAATTTTCAATTACTTTCTTCCCTACATGTTAGTATTTAATTTATGTCTACAAATCTGTAGAATAAACTTTAAAATAAGTATTAAAAGTACATAAATGTATTCTTTGATTTTGTATTATATTAAAATGCAGCCCACAGGAAATTACCTTTAAACAAGTAAGATATAATTGGAAAATACAAATAAATCCATAAAGCCTTCCACATCTAACACGATGGTTCAAATATGGGCCAGGTAGGTAGAATGAAAAATGTCTCAGTATTCGGGTGACTCCACTGAATATAACAGAAATGTTTACATATTGGAAGTGAGGTGTGTTCATGTTTCAATAGAGGAGGCTGAAAGCTGACTCTGTTACTTAAGGATATAGAAAATAATTATGCTGGTATGATTCTAGTCCTCAGTGACCAGCCTTCTTCACATGACATTAATTAAGAACTTTGTTGGCAGTTTCAGCAGATAGGTCAAAACCTATGTAGGTGTGGCAATTTAATTTTCCTGCCTCTACATCTTAGTCGAGTCAGAGAAGTAATCTGCAGAGTTATTTCTGGTTACACCCTTACAGAGGATTTAATTTCCAGACTGTTGATGCAGCAGTCTCCATGAGCCTGAAATGCAAATGAAAAATGTAAGAGAATTTTTAGAAGGCTGTGCTTACTGCAGCTTTCCATGACAATTACAGTAAATATAAATTTTATCTAAATTCTGTTTACAGCTGCATTCACCCATCAATTATTTTATCAGCCCAAGACAGGCCAAAAACTCTGTAAGGATGTTGATTGCTACATGAAGAGCAATGCTTTAGTTTTGCAGCTATTTATGAATGTGAAGCAGAGTTAAACTGCATTGTCACTTACGTCTGAAAGTTTTCCTGACATCAACAGTAGGACTTGAACTTGGCTGTGATGAATCACAAGATATACCAGAGTAAAAGCATCTCTGGGGACTGAAAGGATAAATGTACTTTCTTCCAACTTTACTCATTGGTGGTAGTGCCAAAAGAAGATAATATATGCAGTGAATCACATCAGCCGTAAATATAAAGGAAACATATTCCATGGCTGTTTAATTCTTAATTGATTCTGATGCTCTGGCCTAAAATAGAGAATAAAAAAATGCCACTGAACAAGAGTCTTGTGAAGTCTACACTTTCTGCACATTTATTTATTCTGGCATGTATCTGAAATAATACATTAGCACTTCTAGTCGTTTGCACATTGGCATAAACACTGAGAAGTTTCTCTTTTTGCTCTGAAAATGATAGCAGTTCAAAGATGGTTAGAGATAGCTGTTCTTTATCTTCACACTGGTAAACTGGGAAAACCATCTCAGTGTCGTTTCTTTTTGCTCCACGAGGTAACACATCTCTGGCAGTAGGTAAGGCAAAAGATGGGAAAAGGCATTTCTGGCCTAAGGCTGGAAACTCTGAGTCACAGAAAATACTCCCTTGTGCAAATCTGAGGACGCAGCAAAGTCGTGAATTACAGTCACATAGAGCTTGAGATAAACAAAATTCAGGGCTTCAATTTTAGCAAGTGCAGCTTTTGTCTTTGAGCTACCGTACACGCTGGGCCAGGGAACAAACAAGATGGGGGGAGGCGATCTCAGACAGAGCTCGCTTTATGCTTCCGATCTTATCTTCCCCGACAGAAAGGGCAGAGCGATGTAACTCTGGATGAGCCAGCAGACCATGCGGGTTGCGCTCCGGCGAGGCTGCGGGCGCGGTGGCGGTGCCCGGGGGCGACGGGGCCGGGCCGGGCCGGGCGGGGCGCAGAGCATCCCCGCCGCCGGGGCGGCATGGCAGCTGCCGGGGAGGTGGAGCCAGCCGCTGACCTGCCGGCATCGCAGCACGGGCACATCGTCTGCCGGCAATAAAGCCTCCCTTCTTCCTTCTTATCTGCGCCGGAAAACGCGAGGAAAACAGAAAATGAAAATATATTATTAAAAAAAAAAAAAAATTCTTTTTAACAGCAGGGCCGGAGGAAGCCGGGAGAGGCCAGGTGCGCAGGGCTACCTCCGCCGGCGGCGGGCAGTGCATGAGGAGCTGGGCCGGGCGCTGCCGCCATGGAGCACATCCGGATGCCCAAGGTGGGTCCCGCCGGGCGGCCCCGGCCGCGGCAGCATCCCCGGCCGCGGCAGCATCCCCGTCTGCGGCAGCATCCCCGCGGCCCCTCCTGCGGCGTCTGCTCCGGCCCAAAGGAGCCTTGCACCGCAGCCTTGCGGGCCTCTACGGCCTTCCAGCTGATGCTGCAGGCTGGTTGTCGGCCAGTTCGCCGTGATACCTGCCCAAAACGCCGAGAGGTGGGCGCGTTGCTCTGCGGTGTGGGCCGGGGATTTGTCGGGCTTCCCATTCAGTTCCTCTGTTAACGCAGGCACTGTCCGTGAGCCGTGGGTATCCGAAATGGGAGCCTGCTTATACCTGCTTTACGAAATGTGTTATCTGCTTTTCAGACGGCTTTAGTTTGCCCCAAGATTTCAGACTCGGTGATGAATTGATTTAGTGTTTTTACGTACATGTTTGATCTTTAGCCGACATAATCAGTCTTTTTCTATAGCTTTCTAAGCACGAGGCCTGTATTTGTTAACAAGATTGCCACCTTGCTCTAAAAAAAAAGATACAGTTTTAACTCGTAAAAGGTTTAGATTAAAAGTAATAATAAAAAAGTGAACCAGAGCAATATGTTAATTTGAAATGGGGTGGGATATATTTTCTTACTTGTTTATTTATTTATTATTAATAATTTATTTATAGATTTATTTATAGATTTATTAATTTATTTAATAATATTTATTTATTTATTTATAAGGAATTTATTTGTATTTATTTATTATCAATATTTAATATGACGACATGAATTTGAGATTAGGGCCTTGTACTTTGTCTGTCTTTTCTGGCCTTTAGGTGTTAAGCTGTAAATCTATTAAGAAGATAGGCATTTATAACAACTGCCTTTCCTGTCATCTCATTTCATGATCTGTTATCTGCCTTTTTGGGAAGGAAGAATTTCGGGATAGTATGCCTGTATCCTACTGCAGGTAGGATACAGTCAGTGGAAGTTGTCTGAACAGATG
Organism: Dicrurus megarhynchus; assembly: GCA_013399195.1. Classification (NCBI taxonomy): domain Eukaryota; kingdom Metazoa; phylum Chordata; class Aves; order Passeriformes; family Dicruridae; genus Dicrurus; species Dicrurus megarhynchus. Next base: position 10,878 of record VXAD01012607.1, read on the forward strand.
CTTCTGACCATTTGCTGAAGAATGCTGAAAGCGTGAATGAGAGAAAATGCTGAAAACAAATTAATAAGGGTAGGAAAATATCCTAAAAATAAATGGTTGTATTTGCTGTGAATGGAAGACAAAGACAAGTCCCTGTTGCAGGCAATGGAAGCTTATCTGTTTTCTTTTCTACAACCAGGTCCTGAAAATATTACTCTGCATGTGTAAAACCCATTTCCGTGTCTGATACTATGAGAAGGCACTGTACCAATGCCTCAGGTCACTGAAAATCTTAACTCAGTGTGAGGTGATTCTGCAGTCCTGGCTCCTGGCAGTGTCTTACATTATAGCTATGCTAAAAGGTATCTGATCTAATAGTGCAGTTTAGAAGGCATGATTTAAAGGTACAAGGGGTACAGAAATCTTTTAAAATTTCCAACGTAAATGTAGAAAATCAACATGAGTCTCTACTGAAATACTTCATCTCTCCAGTTAGTCCTAAATACACTGAAAAATCAGTGTATCTACAGCTACCTAACAGAACTGATACCTTTGATTTTTTTTTTAAACCCCTCAGCTTAAAATCAGTCACTGGAACAGTGTTGGGGTTTTTTTTCTTTTGTTTTTATTGAATTTGGTTTTGATAATTTGGAATTGAACATGAAATGATTTCCAATGTCAGTAATGTAAAAATAGGTAAGGGAAAGCTCACAGTATCTTGTGTTAGTCTGGTGTCACATTTCTTGGCTCCATACAATCTTGTCCTGAGAGAAATTTGAGAAGTGACTGCCCTGCTCTGCAAAGGTATTAATCTCAGAATAATGACACTTTTCTTGATTCACAAACCCAGCCAAATGGAAAATCATGATAAATCCCATACTTAGCAAATTAATAAAGTTAATAATATCTGAAAAAAATATTCTTGGCCCAAGTAAAAGCTTTTCCTTCAAAGGGAGGTCTATATTACATGGCACCCATTAGGTCTCAGCAATTGTTTTAATTTTAAGTGAAATATGACTGTAGTGATTTATAGTTCATAAATATTAAAATTAATCTGATAGAACATAACAGACATTAAAAAAGCAGATGGTAATTCCATACCAATTGGATCAGTAGTTCATTAAGATCACTACTCTGTGTCAGAGTGACAGAGGAGAGACAGCATTTAGACCTGGCCACATTCTGCAGCTTCTCAGCATCTACAGTTGTATTAGGGTCCAACTCTTCCTAGTTCCATTAGTGTCCATTTATGGACCTCTCTGTGTGAGTTAGCCAGAGCTCCTTATAGACAGGCTGACACACTCTGGCTCCACAGCCTGCATGGAAGCAAGTTCCAGAAGATTGTGGCTTTACAAAAATTACCTCCTTTTGTTAAAAAGTCCTGAGTAGCTTCCTTCAGTATTCTTTCCTTCTAGCTTCAAGGATTTGTTCAATAAAAATTCCATGTTCACCTTATCCACGCCTTCACAGTAAATCTTGATCACAACCCGCCAGATTGTGATAATTTCAGAGAAATGTCATCAATGACGCCAAGACCTCTTTCCTGTGTCAAGTCCATTGTTCTGTAGATATGTTTTAGGTTGTTTTTCCTGTAGGTATTCTACTTTTGTTTGTCTGTGTTGAAGCTCCTGTGTGTCTCTTTTGCCCACACACTGTGTTGCAAGACTCTTCTGGAGTAGGATTTCCCACTGCAGAAGCCATTCTGGTGCTTTCCCAAGAGACTCTGTGTATCCACCTGCTATCACACTATTTGATGTACTGGCCACTATTGTTCTATCATTATACTCTTGGTGGAAATAGGGTGCATTCGTGGTGTATGCCTGTATGAACAGACGTAGGCACTACATCTTCACAAGGTAAATGCCATCCTATGTATGAGGGCTGTAATTTAAGTACATTTAGGAGTTGGAAACAGTTCCTCATTGCTAAATAGAATTATGTATAACCCCCATGCCCTTTTAAAAATTAAAAATTAGTCAAACCAGTGACTGACATTGAGTTTTGATTGAACAGCAAGATAGTTTAGGGTAACTCTCCAGACCCAAAATATGACAAACAGCTCATAACAGTCAGAAAGAAAGAAATCAGCAATACTTTTGAACAGGTTAGAAACACGTTTTATGAGCATGTGTAGAGATATGTCTAGTCATGGACAGCATGATAGATACAGAGCTCTGTAGATATGTTCATAGGGTGACTTCATGCACTGTAGCTAATCAGTTACTTTATTTTATTTGTAACTCTACATATCACTTGTCTTTGTATATTGGCAGCAGGCCTACTGGATAGCTTTATAATAAAGAACACATCAGATTTATCCCTGGTGTACTAGCTGTCTTCAGTGGACTTAGCCCAGAAATTCTTTTGGCTCAGTGTTAACAGAATACTTGGGATGACTTGAGTTGCTCGAGTGGTTTCATTTTTGTGATGTTATGGTGAGGTATTTCCTTTCGATGATGCCTCTCTCAGGCAGAATTTAAGATACGCTCCCATGTTAATGACAAATCTTTCTACCAGATGCTTCACAGAACAAATTTCCAGCATGTGTAAATGAGTTGTGTGTTTGCTTTTGTTTTCAATCTACTTTCCATAATTCTTGCTTTTTTATTAAGTTTTATGACATGTCCTTTTTCACAAAGTCTCTATCAGGAGACCCATATAATTTATATCCACTTTATATATGATAATGTAAATGGCAAAGTATTTGTCCAGGTGGTTATCCAGGTCTGTAGCAAAACTGAACCCAGTATGCCCAGTCTTTACTCTCCAGCTACATGTTCTGGGTTGCTGGGTCTCCACTTTTTTTTTTTTAAGGTAAGTTAGCATATTCTGCCACTGCTTTCTGTGTGCCTTCTGCTGAGATAAGATGTGATATTATAGTTATGTTCTCTGTATCCAAGCTACAGTTCCTTTTGGAAAAGTTTGATTTATTTCACTTCTGTAGAAAGGTGGCAGCAGTCCTGAGGTGATTATCAGGAAACACCTGGGGATGTGGACTGGAAGTTTCCCCCACAGGCTGGGGAACGGAGTGCCACAGGCACTTCACTGTAGTATTAGGGTTTGGCTAAACTTTTATTTCATTTGCTACTTAGAAAGGGTAGAGGAGGTGAGGCTGGCATGGTCTTTGCCTTTTATTGGTGTTTTGGGTCATCAGGTTACAGCAGACACATTACTGCAATGCCTTTTAAGTGCCAAGTTGATTTTCTGCTTTTCGAGTATTGTGTGAAGGAGGTTTCTGTACTTTCCTCTAAGTCTACAACTTAGAGCAGTGTGTCTTACGATTCAGCTGGTGTTTTCTGATTCCATAACTGTTTTCTCACTTTACATCATGGTTAAAAATTGTTTAACCTGTTCTGGGTCCAGTAATGTTTAATGGCTTTAAATATGTCACTCTACTGCTTTAGTCAAATGATGTATTCAAACATCTACAATAATCCTGGACACATTTAACTCTGATTTTGTGAGTTATGGATTTTTTCTTATTAATAAATCTTCCTTATTTAGAATGCAATTTAGTTTTCTTTGGGTTCTATTTATTCCATCTTTGTGCTATGAAACTTTGAGCACAAAGGATAAATTTAATACAAGTGAGCTTTGTAGTATACTATGCCAGAAAATGTTCTGTGGTAACATCAGACTGGAGGTGGATAAAATTAAAACAGGAACTGCAGAAGATATCCACATGTTGTGGGATTAAAATATCTGTTTGGGATTTTGCTATAAAATATTTGTTTTGAATTAGAGTCATCAAGCTACCTTCTTATTTGTGTGAGTTTCGATTTAAACAAAATCTTGTAACAGCCATTATCCTCAAAATATTTGGTCAAAAATGGTCAGAAGATCACACAGATTTTCATATTTTCAATAATGTGACACTCAATAAAGAGGTAGCTGGATAAAGTCACAAAACAAGCTCTAAAAATCATGGATAGTCATGTATTTTAATTTGTTGTCTTGGTATTTGTGTCTAAACCAGTAACTCTAAACCTTATTGCACTTGAAAAATAGTACTGAAAATCATTAAGCCAGCATGTCTGCAGGGTCCTCTTTGATTTGTTTTTTATGCATAGTAGGAGACCGAGGTTGGAATGAAGGATTTGGGAAGTTTGGCTTTGGGGTGGTCAAGGCTGGAATCTCTAGGCCTGCTGTTAATGGACCCAAGTGGGTGGTATTTGAGCTATTGATGTCCATAAACTAAAGGAATGATCTATTTGCAATAGAAAATGCACACTGACATTCCTCGCTGTGCAGGTGTACTCTGCTGAGAAAGACAGGTCCCTACCACCAGAAAAGGGAGTCCTACAAATCCATTTTTAATGCAAATCTCTTGTGGCCTGCACAGCTGAAATGGCTTGGTACTGCTGCTCTAAAATAGGCTGCTGAACAGGGCATGTTTTTAAACATGGAACAGAAAAGCCTGTGTCAAATACAGGAGTTTAAGGATGTATTTCTTTTCAGTATCCCTTGGCTGCATGGAGAATTCTTTTTCCCTATATATCTTTTCAGAACCAAATCTAAACAAATTTGGCAAGTGTATTAAGATTTACTGCCTTGAGGAAGCCTATTTTTCCTAGATTGAAGCTCTCAGACAGGATTTTCAATAGAACTAGTTGCTCTCTTCTCCTTTTCTAGATAAATGAAGTCTAATACAGACTGAAAGAGAAAACTTCAAGTAAGAGCCTTGTGTTGCAATGTTGACACCATATTGCAGTGCTCTATAGTCTTGTAATGGGTTCCTGTTTACTGCCCCCATTTTACAGCTGCTGCTCAGGTATATCTGATAACGTGGTGCTGACCTCAGTCTTTTCATAGATCTTAGCAGACAATAGTTTCTTTTTTTTAAAAGCCAAATTATTAGGTAGTTTGTTCTCTGTCTTGCTATTATGAATCATTCCTTATTCTTTTTTCAGCTCTTTTCCAGTGTTTTCATTTCACTTTAGTCCTTTAGTAAATTAAACTTGTTCAGATTTTTTTTGAATATTTTCCCCCATCCTGCCAGATTTGCCCTGAGGAAACTTTTTACAATTGTGCCAGTTTGCATAAAGTCACCCCAAGACATCAGTGCATATCTTAAGGTGTCTTTGCTTAAATTTAGTCATTTACTTTTGGCTTTGTTTGAGTGTTTTGACATATGCAACCATCTAACTTCACAGACTGATTGTGCATTATTTCACTTGGCAGATCTTTTCAGAGATGGAAATATAAAAAAGTAACATGGATCAAGTACAGTTTTTATGATTCTTATGAAATATAATAGAAACCGCATTAAAAGGCAGCATCATTTGGCAATTCAGTTTTCTTTTATTGATGTTCCAAGAGAATGCAAAAAAGATCACTTATTGTATATTTTGTTTAACAAGTACAACACTACTGTCTTTGTGTTGAAAAAAAAAGTAATAGCATTTGATCTTTTCCATGTTGTCTTTTTTCACTCTCAGGAATTATGCTAAACACATGGATAGCTGGGGTCAACCAGGGTGAAGAAAGCTCAAATATTCCACTTGGCCTCAAACCATACCAGCTGTGCTCCTTTTTTCTCATTAGGCTCAGGCTTTTGGCTTCCACAAGCTCTTCCCTTAGCTTTTGTCTGCCTGCAGTGCTGAGGCCAGTGAGAGTCCTGTCATGAATTCCCAGGATGCGGTTTCTTCCTGCTTTTACTCATGTGTGTAACATCATAAGGAGAGTATTTCTGGCAGCAGAAATCCCAAGTCAGTCTAGGAGCCCAAGGGGATGGACAAGAAGCAGCATTTGTAGGGGTGAGTGCCCCTAGGGCCCAGCCCCATTCCTTGGCTTTGGATCAACATTTTCAGCAGCAGAGATCTTTGTGAAAGTGGCCTTTCTTTACCCTTGAAGAATCACTGAAACTCATTTGTACGGTCAAATTTCAAGGTACTTTATCAGCTTTTATATGAAACTTGCTTTCACGGGTTGTTGTAAAGCAGTGAATTTTAACTGTGAACAGTAGAGAAGCTCCTGAACATGTGGCCTGAGTGAGGACATCCCCTGCTTACCTTTAACTGGCAGCTTTCTCCTGGCTGGGAGGGTTTTCCGGCCTTTCTCCTTGTGACAAGGAATTGGAAGAGACTAATTAGTCAGGGTTCCTCCTAAAGGAACGGGAAACACTAGGTGATACGGGATCTGATCTCTTTTGTTCTTGGCTGACAAGAACATCATCGCTGAGCATTCTTCAAGATGCTCAGTGATAATGGGCAGATCAGTGATGACCATGGCAGAACTGGCCTGGTCAAGTGTCTTCTACTTCAAGTTAGCTAATGCATAGGAAACAAACACATAGACTTAAAACCTATGTAGTGAGAACAAAACTCTTTGAGATGGTTTTTCATAATTTGAAATTTCATTTCATTTGAAAATCCTACAGTAGAGACCATTTTGTGTCAGATAGCATCTCCGTGCTGCACATGAGCTTTGCTGTGACAGGAAGCTCCAGTTCTGGCCAGTCTGCCAGTTTTGCTTCTCTCCCCTTTCCCTGCGCAGTCTGAGCCCACAGTAAGAACTGATCCTGTGTTTATCCGTAGAAGCTTTCCCATGTGGAACTGTGAACAGCCTGAAATTGTAGCAGTAACTTCTGCACTGTTTTGCGATGCTGACGTGTTTGGAGACACTGAAACAGCTTTAAGATGTGAGGACAAAGGTACATATTCAAAAAGCATTCAAAAATAGGCCATGCAGTCAAAGCTTACTTAAAAAGTTATCTAAACTAAAAATGAAAACAAATTAGGGTACATGAATATTTTTAGGAATAACATTTTGGCATGCAAACTTTTCCGAACAGTTTCAGGGTCATACACTTGCCATTCTTCCTTAGGTGGGAATCCCATTGAAACTGGTGGGATTTGTACCTGAATAAAACTTTGGCCCATGATTTTCCCTAATATGAGATTTTTTTCTTGAATGACCGCCTGGCAACCTTCTTCGTAAGTCATCTGTCATGTTTATTCTCTGAGTAAAAAGTGCCTTCCATCTGTTCTTAATCTGTGTTCCCTTTAACTTCTATTTTTGCCTCCTTTATTCTGTCATCTGTGCTGCATTGAAAATAAAGTTTCTGGGCAACTTTATTTATCTCCATGTAAGCAGTTGTAGACATTGAAATAAATTTCCTGGTGGCCTTTTCTTTAGGCCTAGACAACCACAGTCATCAGGAAAAAAAAAGAAAAAAAAGACAGGGGTAAGAGCTTCAAATTAATTATTTAAATTATTGAAGTTTTACTAGATGCCACTCTCTAGACTGCCTTGGTTAATGCTTTGCTTTTAACTCCTTGAGGTCTTCCAGGTCTCAGCTTTACAGATTTGTGTTTTCTGATCTGGTCTCTCCCACCAGCTGTTCATTTTAGGCGAAGCACATGTGCATGGTGTCTTAGGTTACAACCTAAGATGTAACCAAAAGCATGTATTCTGTCACCATCTATTAAAACCAGGTGGGGCAGGGCTCTTTATCTCTTCCATGACACATCCCTGGTAACTCCCTGCGGGGGCTATCTCTGTTAGTTGGCCATCCAGCCTCACTGCATGACTCATAAATTACATCATCCCATTGTGAGGTGCTCCGCCCAGGGGGAGGAACCAAGCATTCCTACTTGGGTACAATCTGAGGTTTGGAACACCACAGCCAGCCCTCACCTACTGGGCTCCCAGAGGACAAGAGCTGCCTAACTACCACAGGACCTTCAGAGGAAGAGCAGACCCTTCTACAGCATCACTGCTTCAACAGAACCACATCTATCACCCCAAGAGGGCTGCAGCCACCATTTAATCACACTGCCACCACCACCCTGCCCGGCAGGGTGTCAGGTCATATCCTGACTCTGTCAGGTTGAGCCAGTGTTATTGCCTTGTTATATATACTAGTAAGGAACTGTTACTCCTATTTCTCGTATCTTTGCCTGAAAGCCCCTTAATTTCAAAATTATAATAATTCGGAGGGAAGGGGGTTACATTTTCCATTCCAAGGGAGGCTCCTGCCTTCCTTAGCAGACACCTGTCTTTCAAAGCAAGACACATGGTCTCTATGCTTTTTCCTGACATGTACATATATAATTTCCTACATTCTTCAATAAAGTCTACAGTCATTTTGGTGAAAAAATGGAGCATTGTTTTTTAGAAAAAAAAAGAAAAATCATACTTATCTCTTTCTGATATTAAATTTAAATTTTGGCTATTAAAGCTGATTTCTCAGCATGCTGTGACTTTTTAGATAGAAAAACTCCTCTTCTTCCAAAGCACTATTGCAATGTGTGTTCCCCTCTTGTGGAAAGGAGCATATTCCCATCTCCTCTATTCCCAAACTCTCTAGGTTTAAAGACAGTGCTGGTCTTGGATTTCTTTTCCTGATTTCGAGGGTGCAGAAGAAGAAAGAAGGCTCATTCTCTGAATCCTTTGATCAGCAGAATAAAATTGAAGATTGAGCAATGCCTCATTACACTGATGGACTAAATTTATCATTAATAAATATAAGATAATACACATGGTGGGTAGATCTTAACTTATGTATGCAGGCATGACTAAGAGTTACAATTTCCAGTTCTAAAAAAAACCAAAAAAACCCAAAAAACAACTAACCCAAACCCCACTATGTTCAGCAGAGGACAAAAATGCAAGCGATGTTTGAGAACTTTTAAAAACTAAATAGAAAGCAAAACAGCAAACATCACTATTCCACTACACAAACTACAAAAACCTGTCATACATCCAACTTTTGAATTCTGTTTGCACTTTTGGCCTCTTCTCAGGAAGTAGACCTCGTGCAGAGTAATCAAAGTGTGGAAGAGCTTGTCTGGAATGGCTTCCATAAAGGTCACAGCGACATAAAGTTGGGCTGTTCGCTCTTGGAACACGAGGATGGAGGGAAGGATCTGTAACAGCATGTGTGGCACGTTACTGGTGGCAGATACAAAAAGAGCAGGAGGAAGGGATTTTATTGTACAATGTGTAGCTGAAATGTGAAGTACACTCTCACAGGGTGTTATGGATGCCAATAGGTTACAGAGATTCAAAATGTTATGTAATAAAATTAAGGGAATGTAAACATAGTTATGGCTATTAAAAAGTATGACCTCAGCTTAGGAAGGCCCCAGAGCTGGGCTGAGATCCTGAAGGAGCATGAGTACATGCCTGCCTCTCACACTCTTCCTTCAGCTGCTGCAACTGTCTTTTCTTGAGAGACAAACTGCAGGGAGAGGTGAATTCTGATCTCCCCCAGTGCAGCCACTGCATTTGCTTTGATGAAATCAGACTTACCACACAGCTCTTACTGCAACTCTTCCTATTAATTCAGATCCAACCTTTAATTTATTTGTAGCTCTGTATTAAAAAAAAATCAAACCACAACCAAAGAGGAGCTTTGTTGGTTAGCATTTTTCAGTCATGGGGCTGTGATTGATGAGGGGGGAAGGATGTGACCTAGGAGGTCTGGAAATCCATCCCTCTGCCCTGCCCCGCTGTGTGGATGCCTGCTTTGCTTGTGTTTCATGGCCCATGCCAGCTCACTTTGTAGGCTGGGGTGATGAGTGCCTTGTGCAAGATCAGTGCCTGTGCATCGGAGTCCTTGTTGGCTGGACTGCAGTGTAGGGACCTTTTTTCATCCAGACAATGCTGATTTTTATTGGTTTTGTGGGTTCCTTTTAGAAGGGCACTGCCTACTTTTTTCTTTTGTGTCATCCCTCTTCTTTAGCTTACTGCTGGGTTAATACTGTATTTCTTCCATTCCTTCTCAAGCTAATACATGACCTCTGAAGTAGATGGCCCTGGGAAAAGACTTCATCCATGCTTTCTAGGAGTTTTGGGGTCTTTTTTAAATAAATAGTTTCATTTTTGTTTAAAACAGATTATATCTGTCCTTGAGGGAGAAGACTCTGCTTTAATAATTGTTTGATTTTAAGCATTTTGCTACTAAACTGGCTTATTTTCATTTTAAGGTTTTCTTAAGTTCTATTTTTAAAATAGTGCGATATATTTGGAATACACATTGCAAACATGTAATCCTCAGATGCTGGCATTCTGGTTTTCAGGAAAACCAACTAATTTTATTTTTTAAATTGTTGTAATGGAAGATCCATCAAATCCGTGGTAGCAAATTGGTAACTGTTTTGGGCAGGTTTCGTCCCACTGCATATCCAACTTGTTTATTTTTTTATTATTCTAGTTTCTCAGTCAGAAATCGTAGAAGCCTGGAACGGTTTGTGTTCAAAGGGACCTCAAAGATCATCTAGTTCCTACCCCTAATAGATGCCTATAGCGCATGCCATATGCAAAATATTAATGATGTACAAGTCACAAGCTGGTGATCTGAGAGTTAATAACGTGTTATGGACTCTCCTGTTGTCAGGAGTGCAGCGAAGAGAGAATGCCCATTTTGTGCCCAAGGTGGGAGAGCAGTGGAAGTGGAGTTCTTGGGTCCCATTGAAAAGTGACTGAAGGCAAAAACTTCCCGTGTGACCTCTGCTGTCAGCATTAACAGGAATGTAGGGACAAACAGCAAAATGTTTCTTTTTAACTCTTTTAAACTCTTTTAACTCTTTTGACGTTGTTTTAAATTGTAACAGAGATTTGCATGGGAGAAAATTTGCCTGAGTGAGACCCATTGAAGAAATACACTCTACCACTATTATCTCCTGCTTATTATTATTATTTTAATTTAGCTGGAATGGCTTGAATAGAAAACATGGAGCTAGAGTTTAGCTGAAGGACAGACTCTGCCTTGCTGTCACAGTGTTTTGGTAAGATGAGATCACAAGGAAGAGCTCAAGTGAGAAATTGTCTTTGGAAGTGTTACTAAACAGGTTTTTGGATATAGAGGTACCACAAGAGAGGGAAAAAAGGAGCATGTATTTATACTTCTTTGATATTTAATGCTGTGCTGAAAATAATTTTGTGATAGACAAAATGTGAACATTGAGCTCTCTGTCATACCCTAATTATTTTTTTTCTCTGTCACTTTTTTGTATAGGTGGAAAATGTTCGGTTACTTGATCGTTTATCTTCAAGAAGAGCTGTGGTGGGAACCTTATATTTAACAGCTACCCATGTCATATTTGTGGAGAATGGTTCTGAAACTCGCAAAGAAACCTGGGTATGAATTTTTGTTATTTTACTTAACTGTAAGTGCATGGCACTTTACTGATGGTAATTAGAAAATTACTTCCAAAACATTTTAAACATAGTAAATTAGTTTATATGGCTGCTTTTATGGTGCCATGTGAAGATCCAGCCTAGTAATTTTCAAAAATTTTCAGTGGATTCCAGATACTATGATACAGTAAGAGGAGTAGAAGAGCTTTCACTGTATGAATACCAGATGTGATGGACTGAGGAACAGCTGCTGTAAACTGCACTGTTGCTCCTATCATCCAGGAAGAGCTGAGGAGAAATGTCTTGAATGCAACCTTCTTCCTTGGCTCTGTCACTTCTTGGTCTTCTCCCTTACTGCTAGTGTTGAATCAGTGATTTTGTTGGTTTAATACCTTAATTTTTTTTATAAATTAGTATTTTGAATTAACTCTTTTGATTGATTGACAACATACATTGCATTTTGTTGTGGTTTAACCCCAGGCATTGACCAAGCCCCACACAGTCACTTGCCCACCCCCCCAACCAGCAGAATCAGGGAGAGAATATAAAGGGTAGAAGGTAGAAAACTCATGGGTTAAGAGAAAGACAGTTTAATAGGGAAAGCAAAAGCCACACAGGCAAAGCAAAACAAGGAATGAATTCACCATGGGCAGGCAGGTGTTCAGCCATCTCCAGGAGAGCAGGGCCCCATCATGTGTAATGGTGACTTGGGAATACAAAAACCATCACTCTGTGTGCCCTGCTTCCTCCTTCCTCCCACTCTACATACTGAACATGATCCCATATGGTCTGGAATATCCCTTTGGTCAGCTGGGGTCAGCTGTCCTAGCTGTGTCTCTTCCCAACCTCCCATACACTCTCAGTCTCCTTGCCAGCGTTGCAGCAGGCCTTGGCTCTGTATAAGCAATAACAAAGCCATCTCTCTGTTATCAACTGTGTTCAGTGCAGATCCAAAACACAGCCCCATACCAGCCACTGTGAAGGAAATTAACTCTACCCAGCCAAAACCAGCACACATGTACACATATAGGTACAGCTATTGCTCGGTGTCGTACATTTGAGTCTTTTATGTAACTTAGTTATGCACCCCGTGTCCACTTTTGCACTAATTAACTCCATCTTCCTTTGATCTCACTATTCCTGACCAGGTTTTTATTGTAATGTTTTATCTCATTTGATGCAGTATTTCAAATTATATCAGCATTACCATTCTGCCCATGAGGAGGCACAATATTTTGGCCTGATGTAACTGATGCTGGTTCATCTTTTCACTGTGCAAATAGATGAAAATAGCTTTGACAACCACTAGCTTACACTAAAGCAAGCAAATAAAAAGCTTTAGGAAACATGAGCAGGCTGATGTTTGAGCACCTGAAACACTCCAGAAATGCCTCTTTGTCTGCAGGTGGTGTATCAAGCTGCTTGAGCCTGAAGCTGGAGATAGGAACCAAACTACAAGAGGACAAGCGTGGGGGTTTTCTGAAATACATTATTTATAAATAATTACTTTTCTTCTTAAAGATTTGACTAGCATAACTGTTCTCAATTCCCTGCAGGTTCTCCACAGCCAAATTTCCTCTATTGAGAAGCAGGCCACCACTGCCACTGGTTGCCCATTACTGATCCGCTGCAAGAACTTCCAGGTCATCCAGCTGGTCATCCCTCAGGAACGAGACTGCCATGACGTTTACATATCTCTGATACGTCTGGCTCGACCAGGTATGGGAAGAAAACAGCACAAAAATCAATCCTCATCCTGAAGAGGGAGAATTTAATGGAAGAAATGTGTCTGTGCATCTTTGTCCTTTGCAGGTTAAGAAAAAAAGGTTCATTAGAGATGCGTTATGAGAGAAATACTGATATAATCATTTGTGGAGCAGAAATACTGATATAATCATTTGTGGAGCAATGAAGAAAGCTCATAATAACAAGTAGTTCATTCCATAAAGTATGACATGAACTTGTATTTAAAATAATACTCTAGGGCATCATGGGCCGTAAAACATAATGCTATTTTATGTGCAACTCATTTGCTGAATGACTTGTGTAAATGTAAATTTAGGAGGACACTCTAAATTCAGGGAACTTTTATGTCCCTGTTGTAACAAAAACTTTACAACGTATTTAATGGTCCTGTCAAGATTTTCATTTTGGCTTTCTGTGCTGTGCAGAAATTCCTTAAAACCAGTGAAGGGTTTTGCAGCAAGTAGTTGTTTAATTTCACTGGGCTGCCTGTGCTTTGGCCTGTTATTATCTATGTTTTGAATATGCCCTGTGTGTTTCTGAACTCAGTTCAAGATCCTTTTGAAACCTTTCCCCTTTCCAATGAAAAACCAAATGTTTTTTTCCAATGAAAAACCAAAAGCCCAACATTTGATTGCCTACATTATAGCTCCTCTCTGCGCTATGCTCTCCTAAGAACCAGCTGACAAAGCTTCTGGATTGTTTATTCTAAACTATAACTCTAGAAATATAACACCAACTTTTGTTCTTTACTATTACTTTAACAGTATGCAAAGAAATTGTCTAATGTAGTCTTTACAAAGCTGGCAACACTGGCTTGAATTTTTTTTCTTGTTAGGAGAGCACCAATTTAATCTACTGTGTAGAGGGGGAAAAAATTGCACAGTCCACCAGCACAGCTACTGAACTTTATAAAGTACTAGTAGTAGCAGTAGTACTATATAATTGTAGCAGAAGTAACTTGGTAAGCTAGGTGATGCAGGATGAAAGTAATCAGAGAAATTAAAAACAATGAGAAAAATTCAGTCAGTGGTTCTGCTGATGTAAATCTGGATTCATTCCATGCACCTCAGCTACAAGTACATGTTCATCTGTGCTGGAAGGCATGTGATTCTGTAATCCTTTTTCATGGAGGCAGGAGAAGGTGTGTCTGCTATGCACCAGAATGATGAAAGGAAGGGTAGGTGAGGACTCTGAATACAAGTTTAGTGACTAACTGCAATGGACAAGAAGGTTTGGGTAAAGAAGATGCAGTAACAGCACTGTAGAATTAGCTCTTTGCATAGTTTAGCTGCACAATAGTTTTCCTTCTCCAGCAAACTACCCGATCGTGATGTGAGATAGGATAAAATCTTGCCTACCTACTCAAAATTAGAAGGCTCTGATTCAAGCTGAGTCATATGTACCCTGACAGTGCTCTGCTGTGTCATTTTGTCAGGGTGTGAAGCTGTACTTTCTTTAGGTAATACAGTTACTCAGCACTAGAAGGCATGCTTTACTCCATGAGCAGATAATTTGACTTATTCAGGCTCTACTTTCCATCTTCTGCCTGTTCTTTTCATTCATTCCTGAGTGAAGCTCATATTGTGTACTGGCTTAACATGTTCTATGCTATCTGATGTCCTAGGTACATTAAAGGTGAAGGTTATGCTTGATTTTATTTTTGCTAGAATTTTAATAAGATCAAGCTGTCAGCTGAATTTGGCCTTTTTGCTGAATTAGGCCATATTGGGAAACAAGCTAACCATAAGATACTACATGATTAATAGCAGGATTGCATATGTTTATGGCAAAATAACTGAAAGATTGGGCAAGGTCCTATCAGTACTGGCAAAGGTGTGGTAACTGACCTTTAAGGTGCTGACTACTAATACTTGAACATTTGTGTTACACCTACAGATACCATCATGTGATAATACTTGTAATGTTGAGGCAGACTTCAGTCATAAATAACCTGGATACATAGGTGGATTTTTAAAGGCTTTCCTTGTGCCTGTGAACAGCAGGTCCATTGGAAAGAAAATTCAGATGCTTCTGACAACCAAGCAGTGAAAACAGGAGCTCAGATTGCTACCAAGAGTTCAGCTTGGATTTATGGATTGTGGTAAAACTTTACGTTAACAGATGAGAAATAAACCAGACTGTCTTCCTAAGCTGTGCCATGCCCAGAAGTTTGAAATTAGAGAATACAGAAGGAGTTTAAACTGCTGGAAAATGTGGAAATTGTTCTCTTTTTTCTCCCTACTCAAGACTTTGTTGATTTTCAGTATGTTCCTGACAGAGTTAACATGACGTTTGCTTTCTTTCTGTTCATACTTTGGCATGTGTATGTATACAGTCAATTTAACAACATTTAAAAAGGCAAAACTTAATTTATATTAGACCTTTAGAAGCCACAATCAAAATAAAGTAAAGACTTTTTATAGAAAAAGATGGGAGCATTGTTGCTATTATTAGGAGGGGTGTGTGTCTTTATTATTTTTATAGCTCTAAGTTCTGTACAGTACAGAACACAGTAGTTTACTAAGATTCTGCTTATTAGGAATATGCTATTAGAAAAGGAAGTGCAGTATTTAAATTTACTGATTGTAGAGCAAGTGTGTCAATGGAGAAGTATGAAATCAGAGAGGACTTAGCTTGTGATTTACTTCAGTTCTAAAGTTAAAGATCTGTTGATCAGAAAGTTTTAAGGAACTTTGAGTGACAGAATGAGATACGCCCTTGTGACATAGCAATATCTAAAGTATCAATGAGAACATTAATTTCAAGTTGTGTGCTGGATAGTTACTCATGTCAGTAACAGTTGGGATTCCATGGCAGTGGTGTCTGGCTGCCACTGGTCACCAGGATTAAGGCACTCATTAAATACAGATATAGTCCTAAAAAAACGTTCAAAACTCCAGCACCACCGAACTTTCATATACAGTACGTGGCTGAGGGGGACAGGTGGACAGCTACTTAAACAGCTTCCTGGTCATGATAAAATGATTGATGTAGCATATGCTTCTTTTATGCTATTACATCATGTGTATCTTGAATGCATTTGCTATTAATTCAAGGACAGAATTTTGCAGTCAACAAAACTAAGATTTCATTTGATCTATTGGAAGCCTTCCTAATTAGGGACCAAGACTACTGAGTTTTTTTCACTTTTGGAAGAATGTGCTGCATAGTCCATTGTCCATATCTTTTGTCTTTGCCACAGGACAGATGTTACATTAGTAAAGGAACTTCTAAACTACCTCTAGATAGCAAATTCTTTTGAAGAACAAGTGCTTACTCTGGCACTGACTTCAGTTTTCTTTGGATGAAAGCATATCACTGACATTTTGTCTTTGTGCTGGGGAAGGTTTTTACAAATCTACTGAAGACTAGCAGAACAGTATATTTTAAGTAGTACTTCTATTAATGCACATACATTGCAACATATACAAATAACAAAAGAGCATGAACTTCCAAAGTTTTCTTGACAGTAGATATAAACCAGGATATTTTGCTTTTGTAAAGCAAAGTGTACTCTTTTAAAATAAACTACATCAAGGTCAACACCAAGTTCTGTTTTTGAAGTGTGGTTTCAGGACGAGAAATCTGAAGTCATTTACTTTTCCTGTTTCTTTGCTTATTTTTTTTCCCAGTGAAATATGAAGAGCTGTATTGCTTCTCCTTCAATCCAAAATTAGATAAAGAAGAACGAGAACAAGGCTGGAAGCTTGTGGACCTCAGTGAAGAATATAATCGGATGGGTGTTCCAAACAACTATTGGCAGATCAGTGATGTAAACAGAGACTACGGAGTGAGTTGTTGTGATTTTTCTGTTACAGAGGCTGTCTGTACAATAAACCAGCAGCCTGACTGAGGACTTACTGTAGTGCTTAGTGGCAGCATCTCTTCATGCTCAGAGCTCTACAGTAAGGTGCAGTTCCTCTACTATTTCATATAAAATGGCACATAGAAAGTGAGAGAAAGGATGTGTCTTCATTTAACTGATGTTGATAGGAAGCACAGAGAATATGGCCACAGTGTTTTAAATGTTAGGGTTCGGCTGCCTGGGAAGAAGTTTAAGTCATACCTAATGTTATGGGTGTGAATAAGAGTTTCCCTGACATGAAGGGCTATGTAAAATTACTATGTATTCATTTTAAGAAAAAAAATTAATCAAAATAGTGAGCTTGGCAATATTTTTTCCTCCTTGGCTATTCCCACACTCCTTTGGAAGCATCTGTGATTGACTGTCAGTGTTTTTGACAGTCATCTTATAGGTCATATATCTTCCTAGCTGCCTGCTGTCCTGCTTTGTTCAGTCTTGTACGATTGAAGGCCTTAGAATGTTAATTAATTGTGAGAAATAATAACCAAGATATTTTTGAAGAAAGTTTGCCCATGCACTCCATTGGCTCTGTTGCTGGAACATATCCATGTTAAGGAAGGACTGTGAGGTTCTCAGAGAAGACTGAATGTGCTGTCAGGGTTTGTTTTCTTTTTGTTAAAATGGGTGGAAAAAAATGTTTGACCTCTTTTAAGATAAAGTGTAGGAAAAATGTCATCATGAATAAAATCCAGTTCACCACAGCAGCAACTGTAACCACAAGCTCTTCCTATCCTTTCTTCTTCATTACATATCTCTTGGCTCAGAAAGTAATTTCATCCTTAGTGCTTTAGTCATCCTAGAAAGTCAAAGGGAGGTACTGAATATCCTTTTGACCCCAGTCAGAATGCTACAGACAGTATCAGGGAAAGGGGGTAAAACCAGGATTCCATCTGTGGTCTCACTTGTCTCCAGAGGGAATTTAGGGCTTTTTTTGCAGGCTGATCAGGTTCCTCTCAGAAGTGGTAGGCATTGTCAGGGCTGCTTGCCTTTTGGTAACCTCATTTCATGTGGCTTAATTTCTTGTCTCCATGTCCCTATTTTTGTCCTTTTTTAAAATTATCAAATTTTCCGAAAAATTTGGCTCTATTGTCCCCTCCCATTATTGTCCCCTCCCAGCAGAATGTTTCAGAACTTCACCCACTCCCATCCTTACTCACAAATTCTGTTACAGAGGACACTGCAGTTGAAAATACCTCGCTATACGTATTGATAAACCTCTTCTGGTATAAATGTGTGTTAAACCTGTCCTAAACAAGGCATGAATTAACATTTGGAAATACAGCCCTTCAACCCTTTTGCTTCAGTTTTGCCAGCTGTAAGTTAGGATTAATACTTTCCAGCTTGAAAAGAACATTTTGAGCAATGTCAGTGATATGTATACAATAATGACAGAATATTCCCTGAGGTTTGAGCTCCTTGGTATCTTGTTTTTGCTGTGGAAATGACTAATGCTACTTGTACTTTGTAGACCAAACAAACAGAGTTTGCTTTCACAGGTCTGTGACTCCTATCCTACAGAAGTCTATGTACCAAAGTCTGCAACTGCACACATCATAGTGGGGAGTTCTAAATTTCGGAGCCGAAGGCGTTTCCCAGCTCTTTCCTACTACTGCAAGGGTAACAATGTAAGTGTGAATTTGTAGCCTTGAAGTGTTTGCTTATTTTGGCCTTGGTCTCATAATTCTTCTAGTAAGGTTTTGCAAGAAGAAATCAGTGTTTAATTTAAAAAAAATTATTAGTGTAGTCTGGTTAGTGTGGTTAGTTCATTAATAGGCATTAATAGATGTGTAATGCAGACATATAAACCCAGTTTCATCATCCAGCTAACACAAAAAATATGTGATCTCTGTATCACAATGAAGTGGAGTAATACAAGAGGCCTTGAGACATAGGTGGCAGAGGAGTGAAGGCCAGTAGCAGGCATCTGAGTAGGTGATTGGGAGGAGAACAGAGCATTTTTGGATCTGGTAGCTTGAGAGCAAGTTGAGGAGTTGAAAAATTATACTTGCATCATTTAGAGAATCAGGAGTAGCTTTTCAAGAAAAGATCTGTGAAGAGACACAGAAAGGATGGATATAAGAGCTACTAGATGTTGGCTGAGAAGTATGTTGGGGGTTTGCTGAAGAGACTCTCCTTGTCTGCAAGAGTGAGGAGTTCCACCTTCCCCTCTCCATAGCAAATATTCTCAGGGCTGAGCAAGGATCTGCTTCACTTGTCTGTAACCATTTGGAAAAACCCCTGTACTTAGACGATTTGCATTTCTGTTTCTGGCAGCTGAGGTGAGCAAGGGGACCCTTGGACTGAAGGATCCCACAAAGTGGGTGTTTTTACGTTTGTGCTCCAGCCCCTTAGGGACAGGCTTAGCTAAGCTGTCCTTACCAGTTAGGAGAATGGTGTCCCCTTTGTACTTTCAAAGGATCTGTGTGACTCCTGCTTCAGTACAGAGCAGCATTGAGAGGTCTTCCCTAGTGCTGGGGGATGGTCAGGACTTTCCAAGAGACAGAGCTAGTCTGGGATTACAGGGCATCTGTAGCGCTTGCCACACAGGATGGGACATATTTCTGCAGAATGTCACAAGCATAAACTACAATCTCCATGGAAATCTTGCCTTTACAGCAGCCTCTATCATAGATTTGAGCTTCAGAAGAAAGGAATGAGATGTTATTTTCACTCCTTTACCCTGCATTTTTTTTCACTCATTTACCCTGCATTAGAGCATTGCTTCCATAAAGATCTATGAATTTTACAATGAAAGTGGAGAATAAGAAGATTTAAATAGTAAATACAATCTCTGCATAAATTACATATTATTTTTAACATCTTGTTAAGGTCAAATTTTTCAGAGTTAATCAGTTTGCATAATCAACTGTGTTCAAATATAGATATCTAGGATTCAAAACACTTGGACATTTCTAAATCTCAGTGAAAGAAAAGGTCTCAGGGTCAGGTAGATTCCAATATATAGTAATTCAGCTTGGATGAATTTCATGTTTCAGCCTGAATGTTTTCAGCCTGAATGTGGTTGGAGTTCAGGTTAAGGTTCAAAATATCAGGATATGTAGTATTGTATTTACTCCTGGATCCTTCATAGTTTAAAGAGCTAGGAAAAGCAATATTGGAAGAAATACCTCCTTGTGAGTTTGGAGGTTGCCATGAGTTGCCAGCAAATAGAGTAATGGGCAGAAAAGGGATAAGATTTAAAATGCTCACAGCAGTTTGGGAAGAGCCTGCTGCATGCAGAGGAGACAGGTACCACTCATTCAGTCTTTCATATCCAGAACTTTCACATAGCTCCCTTGTCCTGACAAATTCAGTGGTGATGTGACACCTCTGCGTCTTACATGGTCTGTGTGAATATGATAAGATCAAAGTCTGGAACTATCTGTTCAGCTTATGCAATAGCACGTAATAAATCACTGGAATATGTGCTGATCAGAAGATTAGACTCTAACAATAACCTGTCTGCAAAACCATTAATAAAGTATGAACAGGGTCTCACATAATTCTGGGTTTCTCTCTTAAAGATCCATAATTTACTGACTAACTACTGATAATTCAAAGACGTGACTGAAAAAAGCATGCCCTTTCTCACAGTAATAAATAATTTGTGGGACAGTCTCCCCAGGTTGTGACCTTCAGCAGGCAGATTCTCTTCATGCTTATACTCAGTGCTTAGAAAGTGCATATATTATCCCCCTGCCTTCTACAAATCTAGCTGTCCTCTGCCTAGCAAAAAAAAATCTCCCTGCCCACCCATTTCACATTTTGTTTCTTCTTTCCTGGTTTCATCTGGAGGTCTGATCCTGATGGGTCTGTGCAGAAACTCTCTTCCCTCCTTCAATAGCCCTGCTTAATACAAGTACTCCAGGAGTCAAACTGCCTCACCCACTTCTTATGCAGCATGGTCTTTTTCCAGAGGCAGCGCTAAAAATACGCAATTGGTGATCTGGCTGCATGTTAACACATTTTGGTTTCCTGGACTCATGGTGTCAGGAACTGGTATAGGTTGGGTGTGATCAGTCTTGTACCTGGTAAGTGTGAGTGACAGTGCAAAAGGACCTATTCTTTATGTTATATCAATGTTCTCATGATTTCAAGGCTGTAGTCATCCTTGAGATATCACCTTTCAGGAGTTATTCCACATTAGGGAAATACAGTACTTAAAATAGCTCTAAAATTTGCATTCAAAACTAGACTTGGGCCAATGGGGTTGTATTGTTTTAATATTTCCTTGCCTTTTTAAGAATAATGTATTTATTGATATGTAATTAATTTTACCATTCTGCCTTTCTCATGTAACTGTACATCTATGTAAACATCTAATGATCTGGTTTTGTAAATGCTTCTGGATGCTAAACAATTCCTACTTTATAATTATGTTAGGTTTTTTGTTTGTTTGTCGGCTTTTCTGCAGGCCTCCATATGTAGAAGCAGCCAGCCTTTATCTGGCTTTAGTGCTCGATGCCTTGAGGATGAACAGATGCTCCAGGCCATTAGAAAAGCCAATCCAGGAAGTGATTTCATATATGTTGTTGACACTCGGCCCAAAGTAAGTACATTAAATTTCTTGCACATAGCAAGACTGAATCTGGGCTGAACACATTAGGGAAGATACACAACCTAAGTGACTGACCAAGTCACTTCTGATCTTAGTTGCACCTGTGTAACTCCACAGGTAATGAGGATTTATCAGGGGAATCCTGACTAGAAACCTTGACCACATTATTATCTCTGGGAGAATTTTCTTGTTTACACGGAACCTTTCCTTTTTCTTGTTCTTAGCAAAATGTCAAGATACAGAAAAGTAAATAACATGTAACTGTTTACACATACAAAGGAGCTATCAAGTAAGTATATTTCTGAGGAGACTGCAAAAAATAATTCCCATTATAAAATGTATTTCAGTTGTTTGTAATGTTGGAAACCTCTGCCTGCTTATACTGTAATTTTCCATGCATGATTCCTCCTGGAAATGAGAAAATTCCAATGACCTCTGCACAAGGCTAAGGAAATACAAGTTACTGAGATGACAAGAATGGAAGAGACCCTTTAAATATCTCCAGCACTTCGGTGGTTTTGAGAGAGAATCTGAAATGTGATAAATAGTGACATCAGATGCCTATGATATCTATAACTGATTAAAAGCCTCTGGCCAAGATAAAAGCTTTAGAAAAAAATATGGGAAATATAGAAACTCGACAATGATCTAGAAGAGGTTGGAAGCTAAAAAAGCCTTGTATCTAAATTGTCATGCTAGCAAAGAGCTCAAGGTGATGAAGACTCGATAGACTTCAGTATTTGGAGGTGGTAGTAGGGATATGTTCTTTATTACACTATCAGCAACTTTCCACTTGAAGTTACCAAAGCCTCTGAAGAAAATAAACTAAAGAGGCAAATCTCCACAAAATCCCTTGTAGGTGTCAGATTAGCTATAGCATGGGAAAAGGAAAAATGGGAATAAATGTTTGAAGAAAAGGAACAAGGAAGCTGTTTCAGTATGCTGAGATCAGAAGACAGAGCCTGAAAGGGCAAGGTGGGTAAAGCTGAGAAACATGAGAAATGGAGTGAGGAAGGGCAAACCTGGCAGAGCTGGAGCAGATATGAGGAACCTGCGTGGCTGGTGACTGAAGACGTGGGTGTTGGTGGGGAGGTGCTGTGAGTGCTCACAGTTCTGATGGGAGTCAGTAGCCAGAAAATGAGGGCCTTGGCATGTCTCAGTTACCCAAATCTCACCAAGGACTGTGTAATCTGGTAACTGCTTTGACCTTCAGTTCCCTCTTTGTTATTGGGAAGATGAGGATGCTACCAGCTTACTTATGGTCCTGAAGCAAGTGAATTGTGATGAGCACTAGGAAAGGAGCAGCACCATTGTGTTCAGAATGGGTGTTAGATATGAAGTACAGGCCTAGCTGCCTAAATAATGCTTGTTTAACAGTTTTCTATATGTAATAATAGTTATAGCTTGTTTCCTCTCTGATGGTATTGGTACTCTTCCCTATTTAAGGCAGTCTTTGATGGGATTTATTGCTAATTAATTACTGGCTATTAATGTTTTACCAGGTATTAACAGGAAGGAGCTGTCCTTAAATTGTAATAAAATTACAGGATGAGTCCTACCTGTTCATACCCGGTAAATTACTTTGAGACACCTTCTGTGTGCAATGAAAAAAGCCCATACTTTGTGGAGGGTGTGGAGAGACTGAAATTGGCTTACTTAGCTATGAATGCCAGCATATTTCCAGCAATGCTGGCTTCTTCAGGAGCCAGTCAGGAGATGAAGACTGTTTTCACTGAACTTCTCAGTGAAAAAAGGTTTTGATGTAAAGAAGTTTGTATACCAGATTCATACTTCTCTCTGCGCAGCAAAAATGGACAGATCTACAAAGCTCCTGTGATCCCAGATGCCTTGTTACAATTTAGCACCTGATAATACATTTATAAATTTAGAGCATACAGTGAGGGATAGGGATCGGTGGAAGCGGTTTCTGGCATTCCTCAGGGAACCTTTAACAAATGTAAAGATAAGATATCAAGTCTGGTGGAAGGCTTCCCATTCCTGTAGGCGGCTACGAAACTATTTGCCTCATTTCTCATAAGAACCAGTTCCTTGCAAAGATCATGAATGTTGATGGATCCTTCAATTCAACATTCCCAAGTGCTCTTCCCTCATTGCACTTAATAATTTTCAAAACAAAAGATTTGTCTGTGGAAGAAAGCTTTGTTCCCACTTCGTTTGGATATAGCAGGATGACCAAATGCAACTTTACTTAAGCCACTGTCATTCCTCTATGTGATCACAGAAGAAGCTAATATAAACTTACTGTTTATGAGTAAAACACATTAGTTGTATAATCTTTATAACAAGACACAACTTGGTTATTTCCCAGATTAAAGAAAATGCCAGGAAATCTTGCAAGTGAGGTCTTTTACCTTTAAAGGCTGTATCCTCATATTCACTGAGATTAATCAAGGACATGCACAATTTAGAGAGCTTCACAACCACTACTTTAAGAGCAACAGATGGAATTTTGGTAGATGATGTGGAAAACTTGTTAGTAAATATTGTGGCAGCTGCAAAGTTTGTCAGCTGACAGTATTTAAAATAAATGAGTGTCAGAAAGCCTTGCAAATTTAACCTTGTATTTATTTACTTTTAAAGAGTGCTATTTCAGATTGTCCTTTAAGAAAGGATATTTGTGATAAAATTGGTCTGCTGCAGAAACAGTTAATGGTATTTATGTGCTCAGTACTAGGTTAGTTAGAGGAGAGACGTTTTTCATTTAGGGTTTCAGGGGTTTGTGGTGGCTGAGACTTGTGTACAGATCTTTCTTCCTGAAGCTATAGGCTACTGCAGAGAGAGACTGCCTCATTTTGTTTGTACAAGAACACTGATGTCAACTTCAAAAGAGAAAGATTAGAATTCAGCAGATAATTTCTGTCTTTGTAGCAAGTCACACTGAGGACTTTGTCCTTAACTGACATACTGTTCACAGGCTGTATCTTTTTTTTATTGTCCATTGATACTAAAAACATTAGCAGGCTGCTGGTTGATAGACAAGAAGGGGTTTTTTGCTTGTGCTCTTTCCTGAACTGCATACTACAAGTTAAAAGAAATTCTCCTCAAGATTTGAATAAATCAAAAATGCTGGTGTTTTTTCCAGGTTTCTATCCAGAGTGTGGTTCCTTCTGTTGTATCATGAAATTCATGCAATGTTTCAATTCCTAATGGTAGTCCACAAATGTAACTTTTTAGCTCTTTCCGTTTAAAGTTAAGATACCAAGGTTGGTCCTTGGAAACCTCTTTTGACATATAAGGTAAAAAAGCTAGGGTTGTTATCTTGGTTGGAGGGGAGATGGCATCAGACAATCAGTCCCCAATTGTGTTTATTGGCTCCAAATTAAAATTGAATATTGGGAGTATGTTTGGGGTGGAAGAGATCAGAAAAGGAGACATTCTTGTATATCCCAGGATGCCATTAGCTAAGCACTAAAATATATTATTGTGAGTTTCAGATGTGACCACAGAAGCAGCAAATCAATAGTACTGCCTGCACTATTGGGAAGTAAACTGGAGACAGTTATCTGCATAGCCTCTTGTGCCCTAGGCAATGCCTAAAAGAGACTTTTTTGACTTTTTCATGAGCATTGGCTCTCACTGAAATGAAGATGAGTCACTTTTTGTCCAATTGATGCCTCATAAAGTCTATATCCTTTATTATTTATTTCTTAAATCTTTCCTGAGCAGAAGCTGTTAGTTGTGCTTGGAAGCATGGAGGTTCTGCCACTTGAGCTGCTTTGTCACTCAGAGCCTTCGTATTTCTTGGGAAGTTGAAAGGTCCCACAGCCTTACACCATGAATTTCACAGAAAAGCAGGGACTTCATGCAAAAAGACAATTTCTTTCTACTGCACAGTGAGATTTTGCTATAGGAAGTTTTAAAAAAAGTAAGTAGGTACTTACTGAAAAAAAAATTATTAAGAAAAACCTATCAAAGAAAAAGTAAAAGTACCTAATTAATTTCTATCAGCTTTAGTTTTCAGCCCAAAGATCAAAATTTGGCATAAGGAGCTTGGCAGATAGTTTTCCTTCCCACCCAAGGATTCCAAAACGGGGGAGAATAAGCATTAACCCCATCCTTAATTTTATGCTTGGGAAAACTGAGCTAAAGAAGTATTTAGTAACTTTCCCATGCCAGGAAGCAAGTAACAGATTTGAAGACAAAACTTCAACTTCCAACTGAAAGTATTTTTGCTGAAGCATAGCAACTCCTTTGATAGCACTGCATTGCAGATTAAAATATTTGTAGTGATGTTGTCAATTCAAATATTTTGTAGTTTTACATAATAAGAGCCAAGATACTATAAAATTAGGAAAAACTGCTCTAACTCCCTCTTCATTATTGCAAGATTCAAAGAAGTAAGCTTTATCAGCTTTTGGATGGTTTGAGCAGTAAAATGCAGTAACTTGGGCAACATTACTGCACAAGTGTGCACGCTATGGAACAGTGGCATGGCAGATGGGACACTGCCACCTCCTGGGTACATTCTGCTAGTAAACATAATGCTGATCCAATATAAAAGCAGAACAGCTCTTGAAAACCAAATCAAAACCTTAATGCTCTTGCAGAGGAACCCTATCTAGGCTGTGGGGTTTTTGTGTTTAGCCTCACCAATGAAGTTTCACTCGAAGTGTGTGAAACAGGTGTATCAGAGACTCAGCAACCCAGCTCCCTGCAATAGCTGTAAACAGATCCCCGATTCATAGCCCCCTGTGTTGACACTGTGACAAATGCTTGCTATTTGTGCCTGACTTAAACCCCTCTGATTTATTGCTGTAGACCACAAGGTTTGTTTTGAAAGTATTCTGCTACTGGTTTTCATCCAGTTTTCCCTATGTTTTTCAGCTCAATGCCATGGCAAACAGAGCAGCAGGGAAGGGATATGAAAATGAAGACAACTACTCCAACATCAAGTTTCAATTCATAGGCATCGAGAACATCCATGTCATGAGAAATAGTCTGCAGAAAATGCTTGAAGGTAATGCTCCCCTTCACTGGAATCTAGAGGAAAGTATTGATCTTTCTGTCAAACAAATCAGAATAACTGCTCTGAAATCAGCAGCAGTGAAAAGGATCATGAAAAAGTAATCTTTGCCTGTTGCAGCTGCATGCAGCTGTCTGCTGGCTAATGGGACTTGTGCAAGGGAGCATTATGGCAAATACTGGTTGGTGATTTCTTAATTGTGAAAACACCTTGTTTCGTGGCTGAAATCCTGATATCATTTACTTTAATGATAAAATTAATTTTAATTCAGTGCACCTTACTGCTACTATGTCTTTTTTTGAAATTTACATTTTGATGGTAAAATGAAAAAAATCCCTTAGAGCTGACTTTAAGGCTAGTGGAAAATAGATTGATTTTTTTTTTAAAGCTCAGAAAAACTATGGTTTGATTTTCATATCAGGTAGTCATGCATTTTGGACTGTGAATTTTAACAGAAACTTATTCATGCCTTGTATAGAACATATTGCATCAGGTCTATTAATGAAATTAATTCACAGTCAATGGCTGTAACAATTCATCACCTTCAATATCCCACAGAAATTAATAACAATTGCCTTATAAATACTTAGCAGTATATAAACCAGCAAATCTGTTCTGCCATTTCGTATTTGCAGTACATAACTGTTAAGAGGTCATCTGGGAAAAGAGCAAGGATAAATAAGCCATCCTTGACCCTCATTGGCTTGCTGATTTTTAACAAGCAAATAGTAAATAGTGCTCACTCCACTGTGTCTCAGTATTTACTTCAGGTACATCAATAACAACTTCCATCATCTCCTGGATCAGCTTCATCTGTCTTATTCTTGATTTCATGCTCTGCCCGGGCTCTTTTACTCTTCATCTGTCTCCCATCGAGTGCATGCAATTGTAAATTTGAAATCAAAGAAGGGCTTAAATTTTCCATGATAAGGAAGCCATGCTCTATTTTCAAATAAGACCATTTAACAGAAAGCAGCATTAAATTGTGCAGGTAAAACATTCCCTCTCTTCATGAGAGTTTTCTTGGTCTAAGGGTCTTAGGTAGGAAAACAGAAGGATTTTTTGTTCACTAGGAAGTCTTGTTTGGATAGGAGAGAGGCTGGGTGAGTAAACAGGTCCCTTTATTTGTTCAGCTCAAGACTAACAAAGTTAAAATAGTAAACAACCAGCCTGGCTCCATGAGCAGTGCTGTGTATAATTTTTGAGCCAAAAGTTCATGAGACCAGCCCATGGCCCAAACTTGCATGTAGCAAGGTAATTCCTAATGTATTTAACAATTCAGGCTGCTTGGGGGACACAAATTCTTAGCATCTATTTTCAAATGAGCCATATGGTTAAAACAGCTGCTTTTTTCCTGGATGTTATATTTGCTGTGTTGAAATCTCACATGTATCAACCTGACTGATAATATTAGAAGTCAGAGAAGTACTTTTTAAGAGAAAAATCTTATGACTTTCAGTGTACCAGAGCTTTCCTTATGTAAAATGCTGTGTAGTTTTTACCTTTTTCCATTTGTATGTGTCCCTTAATCTGCTTTTCTGGTGACCTTTTACCTGACTTGAGCATACAAAGAGACCTAGAACCAAAAAGGCTGTCAAGGATGATGATAACACACATTTAATATGGCTTTAAATTTTTATCAAGGAACACCTCGATAATATATCGATAATTATCAATTATTGATGCATTATCAATATCGATATCAAATATATATAAATAATTAAAAGAATACATAAATAAGATAGCAGTATCACTGTACCTATGTGAATCTTAAGTAAAACATCACACTACACTATAAACTTTACAGGATGATCTGTTTTTAGATTTTTTAAGGTACATAAAAACCTTTGAAAAGACAAATGAGGCTGATGAAAACTGATTTTAGTTTAATGTGAGCTGTGTTGTTGCTTGGAAGAGTACAGCATGAAAAAAGGACATCAAGATATAATTGGCCACATGTGTTGCTGAAATGCAAGGCCAGTTTCATTGAATTTACTGGTACTAAGCAGAAGTGTAGAGCAAAGGATCTTCACATGCTAGATTGCAGGTTATTTTCAATATACATTTTAAAATAACTTCCAATGCTGAGAAAATTTGAAAAAAATTATTATTCAGTTTTCCATTAGAAAATGCACTTATATTAGGAATACATTCATTTCAGTGATGTTTTTTTGGGAAAAAGCTGAGGAAATTAATTTATACTTATGAAAATGTCAAATGTTTTTTTTAGTAGGTAAAAAAATTGGTTTCAGCTTTGTGATTTTACTGACTTTAATTCAAGCCAATTTATCATACTTCAACATATATTTACCCTGGTATAATGTTAATTTTTGGCAAACTATACCAGCATTATAAAATGATTAATTTTTAGAATAAGATTTTTTTCAGAATATGCAAAAAAATGTTGAGATTTGACTGTACTGTGGAAGTAAAATCCATTTCAACATGATGGAATTTCCTTTCAGAGAAAAGAAAATATTTTTGTCTCTGCTGCCTTTAGTCGAGTATGGCTTTTTATTTTTCTCCATTTATAGATAGGTCTATGTGAAGAACATTGAGATGATTTTGATCCTGTGCACAACCTCCTTGAAATAATTTTTAACATTAGGAGGACGTTGCACAGGGACTTTTCTCAATAAAATCCAAGGGCTGCCCGAGGCTGCTGTTTGGCATTTGGGATGGGGTGGGTTGTGCTGCACATCCAGGGGCCAGCTGGGACCTGACCCCCATGTGTTGTCCACTGAGGTGATGGCCCCACATGCTCCCTGTCTGTATTTAAACAGCAAACACGAGCTTCTCCTCCCCTCATACCAGGAGCAGCACTTACTGATGTAGGAGCAGCCCTCTGATCCTTGGACTTCTGTGACAGATCAACTAGTAGGAAAACCTGTGGGTTTGGCCCACAGCAAGTACTCCTTCCTCTGCTTATGGCTGTCCTGCCAGAAATGGGGGAACTAGTCCAGCATACCCCTCTGGTACTGTTGCTGGTGGAAGAGGCAGTTTCCAACATGTGTCCTGTTTCTTCCTCCCATCCAGGGATGTGGGCACATTGCTGGAATTCTCAGAGCTCTGCCCAGCAGCTCTTGATTTTCCTGTGCATACACTGTGGATGAAGCAGGCCATATTTCTCAAAGATTTTCGTACCTTTTCTGCTGAGATGGAAATGCCTTTTCCCCTTAGGATAAGCCTCATAATTGAATTCATAATTGAACTCAATGTTAAGGTCCAGATCAGTTGCCAAAGTCATGCAAAATATACAGGGGGTATGCATTTAGGACAGTATGAACTTTGCTCAGTGAAGTGGTCAGTAAATATTGACTCCAGTTTGGGACTGGGAATGAGCAAAGCACTGTTTCAGCCTTACCTTGGGCTTTTGTAAACAGAGACAGCAGCTTCAGCCAGAATTTAGCCACTAATTGGTCATGCTTCCATCTGCACAGGAACATTAATCATGTGAAAAGCTGTTTGCTTTCAGTGCTGCTATCTCTGCATCTTTATAAATATCCTCCAAAAATTACTTTTAAAATAACCATCTGGAAGGGGCCTTGCATATAAGCATCGCAAGACTTTGTATGGACACATAAGGCCATTTTGCTTCTGAACTAAATGGAGTCAGATAGTTCAGATATGGAATAAACTCTGGCTTGTAAAATTAAATTTCAATTACACTGAAGGAAACTAAAGCTATGCAAGGGGCCATAATAGCCATAAATAACTGAGTCTTTTAAGATTTCCAGACCACAAGAGACTTACTAAGACATTAGTAACTGACAGATCATACATTACCTCAGTAAAAGCCATGATGTTTTTCACGGTACTCTGAAAATTAATTTCATTGGCTAATATATTTTTCCTTAAAAGACAGTATAACTCTACATGGATCAAAATAAAGATGCAGTCTATTTGTGGGTTGAATTTAGTATCTCACCGTTGAAAATAGAGTGCACCAAATTTCATGGAGTATTTGTTCTGGTGGATTGAGGTACCTGACTTAGATTCTGATTGCTTTTTTTCTTCTGATGTCACAAACTCTCTAGTATTACATAATAGACACTTGGATACAGCAGAATAGAAAATTAAAGTAGAAACCAAGAGATTGTTATTTTTTTCTTCAAATGTGGCATAGAGTTTGGAAGATTTTCAGGAAAATATTTTCCTTGATGGATTATGTCTTGTCCTCACTATCAGAATATTTTTGACTTCAGGTGAAGCTTTAATAAGGTTTAATTCAAGGATGGATAACTGTGGAGTGAACCACTTTAACTCAGCCACCGTCATTTGTGGTGATGCTGGGAGTAGGAGGCAGTGGCACCATTTAGGTGTCTGTCTGCCTGTCCAACAGCAAAAATCAAATGCTTTCTGTTTCCAAGCCCTCATCATTAAATACACGAACTCCTCCCAGGGGTTTGAAAACTTCACTCCCAACACAGTCTTGGAAAATGCATGCTTCACAGGAGGATGGATTTGGATTTGTTTGCAGTAGGCTTTATGACAGCTTTTCTTTTTAAATTAAATCAACATATTGGGTGAAATTTGACCCAGCCCCATTTCTTAAATATATGTGTTTCTCTAAGGTTAAGTTTGACTGTGAAGTAGTCCTTCTTTTGAAAAGATGCATGTTTTACACAGGAAGTATCTGAAGAAGAGAGAACTCTGAGGCTGAACAGTCAGTAAAGCTTAAGGGACTCTTAATTTCTATAAATTTAGAATGTATCTTATTTTGCAGTTTGTGAGCTGAAATCACCTTCAATGAGTGACTTTCTGTGGGGCCTAGAGAATTCTGGCTGGCTGAAGCACATCAAAGCCATTATGGATGCTGGCATTTTTATTGCAAAGGTAAAGTGTATAAAATGAGAACAAAACTTTGAGTAACCAGATACAGAAGGATCAAATTCTCTGCTTATGGGTAACTTCTGTAATCTCTTCAGTGATGTTACACCTGAAAAAAGCCCATCTTGCAATGCTTTGTGCATGAGGAGAGATGATTCTTAGGTGCTGTTGTGCTGACATTTTTCTAAAATAGTAAACAAAAGCTTGTGTTCTTTTGTACTAAAGCCTCTACTAGCCTGCCAGACATTTGAATGTCCTTACTTTTACTCCTCAGCAGTGATTGTTACTGTTCCTTTCCCTATTTGCCCTGCCTCCTCTACCGTTTCTGGACATTTTCTTTGTAGAAGTGGTAGTTGTAATATATACATATAGCTATATATTATGTATAATTAATGACGTTATACATAATATACAGCTACTGTGTTATCCCCTCTGAGTTATCAGTCAACCAACTAAATTCACCTCCTGAACCAACTCCTGTGTATTACCATAATCAAACTCTCTAGCAGCTTCTACTTTTATATACCTGAGAACTCTTACAGAAACCAGTTGTGGCTTTAATAAGAAATTATTTCCCCTAATCCCCCCCGAAGTAATAGACATTTGTCATCTACCAGCAGTAGCTTTAATTTTATTACCCCCCACCTTGTGCTCAGACTTTTTACTGCTTCAGTTCTTATTTCTGAGATTGCTATTACAATTTCATATCAGCCATTTTATTCACATGACCTGCTGCACAAACCTATACAGATAAAACTTCATGGATTTCCCTCCTCACTAACTGCTTGTTTCTCTTGCATTGCTTCTTCCCTCTCAGAAGGCAACTGTAGTTTCTTACCTGAACAGCAACTGTGGGATACATACACGTATTATTGCTCCCAGCCCTACTACCTTTCATTAGCTCAAAGAAATAAGGTCATTTACATTAGCTTTGCCAGTTTTTCCCCAGTGGCTGGTCTTATTATCCTTTGTCCATATGCTTGCTAGTCTAGTCCCTTTTGACCCTCTCATTTGTATGGTTCCCAGTTCTCAGTTCTTGGTCTTCTGCCCCCAGGGGTTCTATTTTGGTAGAATTTACTTGTCTCTTGAGATAAACATAGATAATTTATTATTATTCCTCATTCCCTATTAAGCCCAAACTTAACCTAAATGTGTTTTTTTTTCCTAACTATATCTTTCCTAACCTGTTTTATTTTCTACTTCCTAAATTTAATTCTCTTTAGAAATGACAAAGGCCAAAACCCTTAGAATTAAAAAAACAACCGCCAACCCTCAAGTTCTAAAAATAATACAACACCAGCCTCTGGAGAACTCAGTACAATTTCTTCTTTATGTGTTTATACATAAAAATGGATTCCTCTCTCCCCAGTTATTACACTAAAGATACTGATAAAATCTTGCTTATTAAACATGGAAGTTTCCCACTACCACAGGCTTCCCCACAAACCTTTACAGCATGTCATCAGGGCCATGCAGTGTGCTGCAGTGATGTCCAGGCTAGTGCTGCCATCGGAAGCAGACATTGCCCTTACTGACATTACCATCAAGATGAAAAATTAAGAGCCATATTGCAAGCATGGCTATTCTTTTAGTGGCATGTAAGTGGCATGAGATGTGTTAGAGCATCTGAATCTGCCATAGGTGGTTATCTGCTCCGACAGATTGATGTATTTTAATTGAAATGAATCCCACATCTTCCTGTAGTGGAGCGTAAACAGGTAATTCTCAACCACCATATTGCATGGGCTGGGGTGAATGAAAACTTTTCAAATGAGAGGAGTAACACTGATTTTCAAATGAGACAAATAACACTCAACTTTATTTAAGAACTCTGTGGTAGAGTGAAAAATGAAAGAGCTTTCCCAGTTCCCAAGTTAATACTCTCTATACGGTGCTGTCTCACTGTTCCTCTCTTACCATTGTCTTCCTCCCTGCTTGTGAAATTTCTGACTTTTTCTGTATCCTTAGGCTGTGGCTGAGGAAGGTGTGAGTGTGCTTGTTCACTGCTCTGATGGCTGGGATAGGACAGCCCAGGTTTGCTCTGTAGCAAGCCTTCTATTGGATCCATATTACAGAACTATGAAGGGATTCATGGTAAGCAGGTTCTTTCACAGAGTAAATGAAGCAGTATGGCATCACATAAGATGAATATATTTGTTTTTAATAGGAAATAAATGGTCCCTTAATATACCCTCGTTTTGTTTTTGAGTAGGAAGGAAGGCTTCTATATGTTCATGTTAAAGTCTCCCAATTTTTCTATGAAATGTTATTCAAGGTGGGGATCAGTTGGGCACCCATGCTTGGTTTTTTTCCTAACCTTTACCAAGAAACTTTCTCACTGCCCAAAGAGCTTTTGTACAAGCAAGAATTTGTATTCATTTGCAGTGAACATTTTAATTTTGAGTGTCAGAAGTGTGTCTTTTCTAGACATTAGATTGCAATGAGCAGCTATATTGGAAAATCTGTTCCTTTCCCAAGTCAATCAGCAGTAGTAAAGCATCTAGAAGTGGTTATCAAGTTACTGGTCACATGTTAAAAAGATGTTTGAGACATTTATAAGTTCTATTTTAGAAAGCAATGAAACAAGATATTTGAAGTTGTGCTGAAATACTGGCACCTTCTCTGCATCCATGAAGAGTGCTGTTTCCCTGAGCGGGTAGCAGTGCTCTTCACTCGTTATTTTTCTGCTAATTCTGAAAATTATTTAGAATTCTAGTACTGCTTGCTTACATCATTCTTGCTTGCCACTTTTCTGCTTATTCTAAGAATTAACTGGGATTCCAACACTGCTTGTTTACACCACTCTTCTGCCTGCTTCAACATGTCAGCTCTACTCCACAACATTGAATGCAATATTCTCTTTTTAGGTATTAATCGAAAAAGACTGGGTTTCCTTTGGCCACAAATTTAACCACAGGTAAGGCAGTGCTAAGGTTTTTGTCCCTCTATATGCATATGTTTATGTAGTCAGTATCTGCTGCCATTCCAGTTTTACTTCTCTGCTGCAACAGAATGCCCCAGGAAACCGCCATACCCTTTTCCCCAACTACATAATTTAGCTGCCTGGAAAAGTCAGAGTGAAATATTTCTATATGAGCACTCCAGAACTACTATGGGGAATCCTGCATGTTGGTCTTGCAGTTGCTATGAGCATTGAGAGGTCCATGTGAGAAGTATGTATTTGGTTTGGAAAATCCCTTTGGACTCCAGCAGATCTTCTAGTAGTGCCAAGGCTCCCCACATAAGTCCGTGTTCATCAAAGGGACTTCTACATCTTCCAAGACAGTATTTAATCTTAGGCATGTCTGTGAGTTATCTATTACATAAAATATACTCTTCCTGTTACACTCTGTTCTAACAAAACCAGCAAGATCTGCTCAGAAATGTCAGGCAAAATGGCAAGTCATTTATTTGGACAGGTTATTTTGAACATTGATCCAATGTAAATGCTATAATGTAATGAAAATGTTTGAAGACTTAATATGTTTAAACATGTATACATTGTCATTTTCTTTCTTGACTTTATTTTAGTTTCTGTAAAAATTAAAAATGCAATTTTTATATTGGCATTTAATTACATTATATTGCTTGATTTGAATATAAATTTGTTATAGTTAAAGAAACCAACAAAACTTACAGGAAATCTGTGCAGTTCCAAACCACCTGTGAAATTTCAGCAGGAAATACTACATTTAATATGATACTGTCAGTTGTTTATGATTATCAGTAGTAAAAGGTGTTATGAAATGCAATAACCACTGATAGCTTTGGTTTGCTGTGCAATATTGCTGTATTTTCTTTGATAATAATATCAGCATTAGAAGTTTCAATTTTAGATGTTCATGTAATTTTTATGAAATTCTGCTCTGTTGGCATGTGTAGCCCCCCAGCAGAATAATCCATTGAAAATGCTTCTTCCCATTATGTAGACTTAGAAAACATTTTTTACTTCTATGTGGTTTATATTTTCAAGCTCCTTTTCTTCATTACAAGTGGTTCCAAGAGGCATTTTTATACACAGAAAGTTTTGTGTTCACTTGACAGTCACAGTAGCATGTAAACATTTCCCACTTACTAGAAATTTCACCAAGAGAGGGCAGCTTTAGCCTATTTTCTGCTGAGGTTGTAATGTAGCTCTCCTGCTCACTTTCCTGGTTTGAGGAATAATCTACTATTAAGAGGCTGTCTTCAGACACACTTTTGACATTAAGTCACTGCAAGCATTCTTTTGATAACCTATATTACTGTGGTACAATTTATATTGATAGCATTAAAACATGGCTATGCAGCAGCCAGCTTTTTGTAGCTGTAATGTAACAAGACACCCAATAAAAGGGTTTTTTTTGTCTGTTTGTAATTCAGCCTCCATTCTAATTCATGATTCTTGCATCATTTTTGTAAGTAAAAATATAGTAGTAGTTGAGATTTTAGAAATGAATGCCTATGATGTAACTTGCACACTAGAAGTGAGGGGTTTGTTTTCCTTAGAGTTAATTCAGTTTTCCTACAGGAATTCAGGTTATAATTGAATGTATCTTGTCTTGTTTCAGGTATGGCAATTTAGATGGAGATCCAAAGGAGATATCACCTGTTATTGACCAGTTCATCGAATGTGTTTGGCAGTTAATGGAACAGTTTCCTTGTGCTTTTGAATTCAATGAGAGATTCCTCATCCACATACAGCATCATATCTATTCTTGCCAGTTTGGGAATTTCCTGTGTAACAGCCAGAAGGAGAGACGAGAGCTGAAGTACGAAAATGTTTCCTTTAGTAGCATATTTATGCATGGGGTCTGTGGCTGGTGGTGTATTGAGGAGTCAGACATTCTCCAGTCTGTATGTGTTTCATAACGCACAGGGTGCCTGTTGTCTTCTGGCAACACAGATTAATACCAAAATAAGTTGATCCTCTGCAGTGTAGCTCTGCTGGGAGCATAATCCATGGTGTGCATGACAGGGATTAATGAAAATTGACGAGAGCATTATGCCTTCAGCCATGTGGGCCTACCTTTACTCCAGCCCTGACAAAATACAAGGCAATCTGGCACTGTACCTAGTATAAAATGACAGTAACTCTAGTTAAGTTCTCAGTTTAAGAGTTACTGCTCCTCTGTGTTTTAACCTGTCTTTGGATCCCATGTCAGGACATTTTAGTCCTGCTCTCTTAGGTAGTACTTCCTTATTGTGTTTTTTTCTGGTAGCCCTCCCTAGGACTGAGTCAGCAAACTGTCCTTCTGCTGTCTGGCCCCAAAGCAACTACGAATTAATCTACCTGCCCTGAGGCCCAAACAAAGACAGCATCATCATTCCCGGCAGTGCTCGTGATTGTATCTGCTTCCCGGGGCCCTGGGTCCTTGATACATGATGATATCCATTGCTTTTCTCAAGCACCCTGATCATGTCAGCAGTAGCAATGAGAGGAAGGTGCTGGTTACTGCTGGCTGCTGCCATTTGATCCCTTTCACTGCTTAAATGCAGAGCAGCCACCGTGCCACAGTTCATTTAAAATCAAAACCTCCACAGATCACCACATTCCAAGACCTAACTATGCAAGAAATTGCAGGTCAGTGGGAGCTGAGTGCTTTTAAATATGGGGATCCTTTTGGTGCAGAGATCAGTCTGAAAGCTCACTTGATGGAAGTGATCCTCTCCACCTCACACAGGAACCAGTCTCCACCTACTCACTCCAGCTGCTTTCACTTTATGGGAAATGGATTGGATTTTGCTTTTAGTGACCAACAAGGGAATATGGGTCTCTGTTTCTCTATGCTTGTAACTTAAGTTTAATTCTGTTAAGGAAGCCGATGGTAAACTGAGAGTACAGAGGACTAGAATGCTGCATCTAAGCTTTAGCTATCCCTGAACTGTAACAGAGGCTTTAATATATTTTTGTTTAATGTATTGTTTTTCAGAATCAAAGAAAGAACGTATTCATTGTGGGCTCACTTGTGGAAAAATCGTGCCGATTACTTGAATCCTTTATACAGGTCAGACCACAGTCAAACCCAAGGGACCCTGCACCCACAGATCGCTCCATGCAACTTCTTGTACAAGTAGGTAGTGTCGCTTGCTACTGGGAGTTGTAGGATGTGTTAGTACAGAACAGAATGCCTTTGTATATAAGAATTTCTTTTTCTATAAGGCAGTTTATAGAGAGTAAATTCAGTCTCAGATGCAGTGTGTTTGTTCCTTGTGTGCTCATAGTCAGCCAACACCTCTGCACCATTCCACAAGAGTATTAGTCTGAAAAGAAGCTTAAGATTAAAGCTATATTGATAGTTGTGTGTCCTAATTTCATGGTTACTCACTTCTTCCACTGAGAACTGCCTCTTTCAGTTCTGTTGTCATCCGTTGTTTCTAAATTTATAGTTGCTTTAACTTCTTCCATTCCAAGATTTTGTGATGTTAATTTGAATCAAAATTGGTGTCAAATTTGGTGACAAATTGGTGTCAAAAATAAAAAGGATCTTTTCAAGAAATTATATGATTTCATTGCTAAAACAAGTGTTTAGTAAAAAAAAAGCAGATTTTCCCTATGTTGTTATATCAGGTAAAACAAAGTTAAGTTTTACCTGATATTTTTTCAAAATGTAACAAAATATCATCACTTTAGAAATGTTACTATTGAAATTCTGACTTAATTAATTGTGCCATTAGTCTTAACAAACTTCAGGAGAACTTGAATAGAAATTATGAAAACTGTGATTTAAGTAAAGCTGATCAGTTTGTTTTCCAGTTGCAAGCAATAGCACCTGTTAAAAAGTCAATAAAAATCCTAAATGACAGAAATTGAATTCTTTCATGTCTACTATACCAGGTCACATCTACTTTAAAACAATTTAAAAATAGTCATTAATCGTATTCTTTGGGACGATGGGATTAATAAAAGAAGTACTGATACAGCAGATCCTCCAATGGATAAGTAATCCTGTTGATTTTAATCGAATTACTTGGGTGCGTAAAGATTTCCAAGCATGAGTTATCAGACGATAAACGTAAGGGGGAATGTGATTTAAATAGTATACTATTGGGATGGGGTAATAAGCCACCAAGCAGCATGCACGTGCTCCAAAACTATCTGTCAGCTACTTGGCCAGACAGCTGCAGCTGACAGCAGGGCTCGGCTACTTAACCTGTCTGGTGAACTGGTTACACACTCAGGGCCTGCCTGTGGCCCTATCGGCAGGAAGGCAGGAAGAGCACTAGAATAATATAGAATTTCAAAGTTGACTTCATGGGAAGTTGAACAACAATTGAGAACTAGGAATATGAAAAACTGTCTTTATCCTGGGTTGTTTTATAGGTACCATTGCTCTAAAGCCCATAGGGTAGAACAAGAAAATAATACCAAAAAAAACCCTGCAAAATTTTGCATTCAGTGAACCTTTCTCAGTCATGTGATCTAAGCTACATTCACCTTTCTTTCTACTGTTTATCAGAATTAGTTTGAGCTGCCTATGTCCACAGAGTTACACCTTCAGGATGGAGCAAATGCAAATGAACCATGAATCTTGCTAAATAGTCTATGAACTTATGTGTATGCACTCTAATGATGAATAAGCATGGATAGATCATTTAGGACAATATGTGTCTGGGGGAAAAAAAAAACGAGAAAAAAAGAGTGGGCATTTAAGTCTCGTGAGGCTACTTCACCAGATGGGAAAACTCCTGACCTGCCCATCAATTCCAGGTTCTGGAGTGGTATGTACAACCGCTTTGAAAAGGGGCTGCATCCTCGACAGTCAGTTACTGATTATCTGATGGCAGTGAAGGAGGAAACTCAGCAGCTGGAAGAAGAGCTGGAAGTCTTACAAGAGGTAATAAACAGTTGAGCTTGATACCCCAGACTTGGTAACTGATGATAAATGAAACCCACCTCCATATGGTGCAGAGTCCCCTACATGCTACATCCTTTTCTGGAATGAGGATGTTCAGCCATCATCTTTGTTCTCAGATAAATTACTGTGAATATTTTGCATTTAAGACACAAAAGTGGACTCTTTTCTTTAAAATAAAATTTTACCTGTGTTGATGCACAAGTACTACTGAAAGTAAGTTTAATCCTTCTGTAACTCAGAGGGAATTGTAGTTCAGAAGAATGCAGTAATTCAGCATTGGTTTGTGATAAATTGTGCACTTCTCATACTCCATAAATGCAAATAGGCAGTTTTCAAGGGTGCATTGGGCTCTGAAAACTTATTTAAAAATAAACAAATGCAGGGACATATAAGAGGATTTCTGGGCCCTAAATGTGTCCATGTCATATATACTGTTTCCTTTATTTTAGAGATTGGCGAATCTTCAGAAATCACAGTCAGGTGATAATAAAGTCAAGAGTAAGCAACAAGACCGAAGCAAACAGACTGGAATGTATACTTCCAACAATAGCTTAGCTAACACTCCCCAGGAGTATAGCAATGATCTGAAATCATTCCCATCCCGGAGCCCTTCACAAGGGGATGAAGAAGATTCTGCCCTGATTTTGACACAGGACAACCTGAAAAGCTCTGATCCTGACCTCTCAGCCAACAGTGATCAGGAGTCTGGTGTGGAGGACTTAAGCTGTAGGTCCCCAAGTGGGGGTGGCTGCTTGCCTAGTGAAGACAGTGGCAAGGACTCTGATGAGGCTGTATTTCTGGCAGGCTGAAATACCTTCACAGCAGCAAGGATCCAGATGAAGTTGAGTCTTACACAGTCTGGAATGACATCTTTTCATCAGATTAAGAATGGAAGGGGTCTGTGGCCTAAACAAATAATCCAAAGAAAGGGAACTGTGCAATTGTGTAAGTAAAGATCTAAGCAGAACAAGCTATTATTAATTTTAAGACATAACGCTGAAGAAAGGTAATATCTGCTGTTATATTTCATTAAGCCAATGTGGTTGTTTTATCAATGCTGTACATAATTATTCCTTACTTTGTACATTTCCATAACTATTTATTGGACAAGATAATAGTTCTTTTCCTAAGATGTGAAATTCCAAAGTACTCTCTTACACAAAGCAGAAGATGCATTAGTGTTAGCCTTACTGGTGAAGCAGTCAAAACTTATTTTTGTAGAGCTCCTTTGCCTTCAGACATATGTATATTCTTCACTTTTTTCTTCACAAGAGGTTTGAACAATTATTTTGCATATTCTCCTACTGAAATCCTTTACAGCAAAGTAAAACTAACAAATGGACACACTGGCTCAGGGGACAAATGAAGCTTTGATCCTGAAAAAAAATCCATTACTAAGCAGTTGCTGCTGCTGCATCTGAATGCATCCCATTTGTACTCAATTCTCAACCAGTGTTGAAAGTTCAGTAGTTTCTGTGACCAAAACTTCAAGGAATATAACAATACTCACACAGCCTTTTTGCTAAAACACCCCTTTGTAGCAAAAGGTACATGAGGCAGTTTACTCTTGCCTCTTTAGGTTTTGTTACCAAGTTTGTTTCTATCTTACCCGTGTTCCAAACCACCTATGTAAGATATAAAGGTAAAATTTTGAAGGTGATAAAATCCCAAATTCTTCAGCCTATTTTGATTCCTACTTGAAAATGTTTTATTTGAGTGGGAGTGAGGTACAGATACAGTGTAGAAAATAGAGAATATAAAATCACTTACAGAAATCACTCACAAAAACATCACTCTGAATTTGTAAGTAAAGGAAAGCTATGCCCATAAAGGAACTGTTATAAAGAATATTTCTTCCAAATTTTGTTGTTCAAAATAAAGGAACCATAACCAACTGGTGGTTTTTATCCTCACACAAAATTTCCCTTTTAGTATTTGCCAACCTGAACAGAGCATGGCAATACTAATTTAAGAAAAGGACTGATGCACCATTCACCAGAAAGTTTAATCTTATTTAAGAATTCTCATATTTTTAAAAATAGGAGTAATAGTTTTCATAATCAGCAGTTCAGAAGTAAACAACTGAAAAATGTTCAAAATTTGGAATGTCTTGAAACTCACTAAAAAGGTGGCCATATTAGGCTACAACTCATATTTTTTGTTTGTTTTTTTGGGGGTTTTTTTGTTTGTTTTTGTTTGTTTTTTTAATTTTAGTTAAAGCCAGCAGTCAAAATATAATCATATGGCTGCTTTTACCTGCTTGGAGACAATGCAGCATTGAACTCTAGTAGAGCAAAGCAGTAGTAATGTAAGTTTACTTTGATTGCATTTCACATTACTTCTTCAAGTACAGACTTACAGGTAGAACTGTATTGTATAAATATACCTCAATTTAGAATCCTTAGATTTTATTATTCAGTCTGCTTTTCTGGAATGGCTTTTCATTCTGTTCTGTGAACATGTTATTAAAAGTGAATAGGTAAACTTCAGTATTATTACTATCTTCTGAAGGGAACTGCTGTCTTTGAACAAATAATTCTTAACAGCAAGGTTTCTCTTAATGTTATATTGGAAAGGCCAGATCCTCAATTTGATAAATCACTATCACTCAATTCAAGTAAATGCAACTATAAATTATATTCTGTTGAGAATCTATCCTTCTGGTTTTTAATCTTTATGAATTTTTAATAAATGAAAGCCCTGATTTTAACTGCACTTTTAAAAATGTTTTGTATTTTAAACATAGCCTGTAAACTTTATGGCATTAAAGGAAACTTCGATTGGGTCTTCTCAAACTAAAGAAACATGCTGCAAAGTCAGCAATGAAAACAAAACATATGAATATTCTGTCTAAAAATCAGTTTAAAAATGGGTAATGTTATTGTACATCTTTAAAATGTAAAATTGCATATGATGATATTGTGTTCTACTAAACATGTCTAGAAATAAATGCAGAAGAGCAAGATATACAAATTCAAAGCACTGTCTTTGTGTTGCTTATGCAACTCCTTGTAACTAGCTTTACAACTAAAATATTAACATATTAACAGTTTCTTCATTAAGCCTTCACTTAGCAGCCCTCTGTGATGTGTCTTTCAGTCCTTGAAATTTTGCATTAACTACTACTGCTTTCATTGTACTGTATGTATTTGTGGCATTATCAGGCTAATGAGAAACACCTTCAAATAAACACTTAGGTGTTATGTAATGTTATTGCACATCAGAGAATGAAACAAAGGTTTGCTTTCCCAATTTTTGTAAGAGAGTTCTTCATTTACTCACGAGTCATTTTGTCATTGAGATCAAGGGATTATTTTATCTTCCCTACTCTGATACTTGAATCCAGTAGTTTCAGTTGTGAAGGAATCTACAACTGGTAACTAAGAAAACTGAGTCTCCTCAATTGTGTTAATTATATGGGACCATATTATACCCCTATATTTCTTTTTTTTTAGGAAATGCAAAAAAAAGAAAAAAAAAAGATGAAAAGACTTCACTATTAACTACATTGGTTTCTTGTGACCTTGCTGCAAATCTTTGCAAATTTGGCCCACTGCAATAAGCCCACTGCAATTTGAAATGGGGCACAGATGAATGTAACTAAATTGCTGGAAAGGCCTCACTAGGCTCAGGCTGCTCTTTAGTATGAAAACGTGCCTTTAAGGGACACTGAAGGCAATGGGATCAAACAGCTGAAGCCTTCTTTACAAAAGATCACCATCTGAAGCAGAGAAGGAAAACTATTTGCCACCTGCTTTTATTGGTAACTCTTTACAAGACACAAATGTGGTAAACTGGTAATGGATTCTAAAAAGCTGAGAAATAAAATTAAGTAGTTGGAGGGCACAACAACGTGGTATCATTAAAAAATAAAAAGAGAGAAACAAAAAATAAAAAGGAGGAAGGCAGGGAAGGAAAGTTCTTTGTAAAATCAGCAAGTAAGGCAGGGAACCACATTCTTTGAAGACAGAGGCAAGCCAGGGCACAGGTTCACAGCATGAAAGATGTTTAATGACACAAACCAGTAACAGTTAAACCCCAGCAATAAAGTGGGGATAGCCTTTGCAGTGGAGATAAGAATGTCATCACTGTTGACCAGCTAACCTGATGCTTTTATGTGGACACTGCCCTGATCTGCACGCAAGAGTTCTCAAGTAGATCACAAACATAGCCAAGGCCAGGGGCTGCTTCTGGGTGCAGGCTGAAGGCTGAGTGCAGTTAGGTTGGTTTGTCACCCTTACACTCTGTAGTGCAGAGACAGGTCATCATCACAGTG
Source organism: Dicrurus megarhynchus (assembly GCA_013399195.1). Classification (NCBI taxonomy): domain Eukaryota; kingdom Metazoa; phylum Chordata; class Aves; order Passeriformes; family Dicruridae; genus Dicrurus; species Dicrurus megarhynchus. Next base: position 54,039 of record VXAD01012607.1, read on the forward strand.
ACTGAAGAATCCTCCAAGGACAGGTAAGTCACTGAACATGTGCTGGGTGCGTTTATCGTCATAAGGTCAACTTATGACAGTACTAAGACACATGAAAAATATGCCAAAGATCTAAAGCCAAGTGTGCTGCAAACCCTGAATTCAGAGAGGTGCCAGAGTGCAACGATAAGAAAATAAAACAAACATTTAAATTTACTTATATTATTTAAATTGCCAGTAAAGCACCTGAAACCAGCAAATCAAACCATGTTAAATCTTAAAATAAAATGTACTCATCTTTAAAGATAAATCATTCTGTAAAGAAGCTAATGAAACCTTATAGGTTCACCAGAATCATGACTGAATTCAGGGAAGGACTAAGTCTGTTGCTAAGGTTATTCAGATGAATTTTTTCCCTTTCTGAAGACTAAAGAGCACAGTTCTTTATGTTGAGGTATTCCCTTAATATTGAAATATAGGCTCTCTTTATAGCTTATTACTGCATAGAAGTGTCATGACTACAGGTATCTGACTAAAACAAGGCATTTGGATAAGCCAGAGATGCAATACAGGTTTTTAAAGCCCATTTTAGTGAAGGCAGGTCCAAGAATTACTGCTGTTGAAATGGTTAAGCAGGAAAAGCTCAAACCAGTGCATGTGAAGATAAAAAGTTTGTCCTTGAGTATTGTACTGCATCCACTTCCAACACAATTCTGTATCCACTCAAAAAGTCCTGCAATGCCTAACTATAAGTTAGACAACTACAAGATACATTAAAATCCTAAAGCCTTTATTTGTAAGTTTAACACATTTCAGTATTTACTGTTCAGAATAATTAAGGCTGTGATAGCTGACTTTGTTGCCAGAGTTTTAACTGAGTTTTACCTGAAGGTCTCTTAAATCTCTATTTTATAAAGATTTATCATAGTCTTTGAAGGAAGTAGTTAGAACTTGAACAAGTATAAAACTGTAAGATTTCTAACTTCCACATTTGGTCCAGGTCCTCAGTGGCAAAGCTGCCAGAGTATGTAAAGAGCAAACAACAGAATTATAGAACATACTGGTTAGAACTGACTTTATCATAGTCTCTTGTTTGCAGTGGTGGCTGGCATAGTGCCTCCTCAGCAAGTTCACAAAGCTGGGAGGAGCAGCCAACATCCCAGAGTGCTGTGCAGCCCTTCAGAAGGATCTCGACAGACTGGAGGGATGGGCAGAGAAGAATCTTCTGAAATTCAGCAAAGGCAAATGCAGGGTCCTGCACCTGGGGAAGGATAGTTCTGGGTTTGTCAGTACAAGGAAGACATGGAGCGCCTGGAGTGGGTCCAGCAGAGGGCAACAAAGATGAGTGGAACACCTCACTTCTGAGAACAGGCTGAGGGAGCTGGGCCTTTTTAGTCTGGTGAAGACTGAGAGGGGACCCCATCAATGTCTATAAGTATCTGAAGAAAGGGTGTCAAGAGGATGGAACCAGGCTTTTCCTGGTGGTGCCGAACAATACCACAAGAGGCAAATGGCAGAAACTGATGCCCAGGAAGTTCCACCTGAATATGAGGAAGTTCTTTACTGTGTGGGTGACTGAGCACTGGAACAGATTGCCCAGAGAGGCTGTGGCCTTTCCCTCACTGGAGATATTCAAGAACCATCTGGACACCATCCTGTGCTGTGTGCTCTAGGATGACCCTGCTTGAGCAGGGAGGTTGAACCAAATGACCTAGTGTGGACCCTTCCAACGTGGCCCATTCTGTGATCTAGCAGTAAGATCAGGTATTAAAATTAGGCAAACCCCAGACTCAATTAGCAGTTACAACACAGAAAGTACACTCCCCATCAAACTACTGCAATATCAGAGATGAGCCATCTCCTTACTCTTGTATTTCTTGTTCACTGAGTTGACTTTCCCATTGGAGAACACCTGAGCATGACATTGTGCAGAGCTCCCAAGAAACAAGTCATTGTACATAGCCTATTATTCCAGATAGCTTCAAGTTCACTTGACGTATTTCAAAAACCTTTAAAATATGCATCTAACAGCAGCTGCCATTCTCTTACACTTTATGGGGGGAACTGCTTAAAGCTGGATTTACAGCTACACTCCGTATTTTGGCAAAATAAGGTAAAGAATGTGCTTAACAGTGAGCTACCAGCATGCTAGAAGCAAAGAACCCTAACTCTGACAGAGTGTTATCAGTGTTCTACCTAGTCTTCTGGTGAAAGTAGACCATGAAAGGCACAACCAGTGTAGGACTAAAAGAAAAGAAAAACAAAACAACAAAAAAAACCCCTCAAAAACCACCCCAACCAGCAGCAGGTTGGCCCTTAAAGACCAGAAACAGGCTGGACATTCTTGGATGTGACAGGATTCCTGCAGCTAATCTAGTATACATCATCATTGAATACAGAAACCTATGTGCTTCTTTTCTAAAGGATGGGTTTGTGACTGCAAAGGCTAAAAATAAGGGGAAAAATCCAATGAATAGGAACAATGATATCCAAGAATAGAAAGGGAAAAAAGAGAACTTAACTCTCAAATCCCTGAACAACAAACACTGAACTTACATTGAACACTGACATTTTCCTGTAGATTATACTCCACTACCATCAGAAAGAGTCCATGGAGAAGTTCCCAATTCAGAAATTTACTCACAAAACTAAGAGGAAAACTGACATAAGAGGAAAAGCTGAAGTGTCCAAAACTTGTACTAGTAAATCCCCTGAAGGTGACCTGGCTAAAGAGTTCAGTGACAGTAGAGCACCATAGTACCTGGCAGATGAGAACAGAAGCCTGCCCTTCAATGCTGTTATAAAATGTATAAAGAAGATACTAGCCCAATACAGCAAGAGCACCAGGTGTCTGGTCATCCATTCCTTTCTCTGTTCACAAGGAAGAAACAACAACAACAAAACCGCTCCATACAGAATTGTGTGTAGTCCCGAGTGTTAACTAGATCCTCAGAAAGAGATCAGAAACAACAACTCAGCACAAAAATAGATGGGATTTTGCCAAGTTGTAACAGTGATGACTTACATCTAGCTCTTCTCCACAGCTACAGAAATTACATTACTCACAGATACAAGTTCAGAATCACTTGGATGCCTACATAATCTAAAGCTTTAGTTAGCACACTAGCAGAAGTGCTTTATCAATATACAAGCAGCACATTTTTTGGAATAAGATCCTCTAAAATTATTGCTTAACCATTCCACTTATAAAGTGTGGATTTTTTTTCAGACACTTAAGTATCTTTGATTTGGACCACAGATCTATTTTCTTGGGATATCTAATCTCAGAATTTGGATCAGCTTTAAAATAAGTCTTATAAAATACCAGTGAATAGTTTACTCACCCTGAAAAGTAACAGCTTAGGACAACCACACAACTGTAACGAATGGCAGGGATGAGACTGAAGACCCACTAGCCTGTGGAACAGACTTCTTGCACTTACGTAATTTTCCTTACTCACTTTTCTCCATTCAGAAGTATCACATTTTGCTGGAAGAATATCAAGTTTAGGATTGAAGATCAGTGACATGGAAAAGTACATGTTTGTACTGTGCTTGTGCTGTAGTTTGAGACTTGAACCTGCCATGTTCTGTGATCCTATCTAGGTAACACAGAGGTAGAATCTTGGCTAAGAGGTTTATCTCCAGACTGCTTCCTGACAAGAAAGAAGCAGGATTTCTGACACATTACTTAATCAGCACCTTATCCTATTTAACTCTCAAAACTGAACAATTCCTTCTACTCCTCCTCCTTTGTTCTTGACTGTCTCCACGAAAATGCATTGAGAAGGTTATGAAAAAGAATGTGTCTTCTTGAAATAGCAAGAGAGAAAATACATGCATGTATTTAGGGGATGTATTTTTCTCCCACAGAATATATTGCATTTGGTCCTATCCATTCTCACCAGATGTACTCCCATCCTGTCATCTTACCAGAGGCAAGATTCATTGATTGAAGCACAGAATTAAGTTTCACTTCCAAATTCGATCACTTGCCTTACCATATGACAGTATGCAACTCCAACCATTAGTTTCTTTGTTTCTTAAAATTAGGAAAAAATAATTGCTATTTTCCAAAGAACTTCAGAACTGGTTTTTGTAAAGTACTTCTGAGTTCCTCGCATGATGGACATATTTATATTGCATAAAAGAGAAACAGGAAAGTGACCTGATTATTATTCCTTTATGAACAAAAAAAAAAAAGAAAATGAAATTTTTAGATGAAAATTGTGTTTAATTAGTGGTAGGTACCAAGCCACTCTTGAAAATCAGTGCATCAGTGCTACTAAGCAACATACCAAATCTATGCAGAGATCATTTACTCTATTTTGATTCCAGTATAATTTTGTCCAACACATCCTTTGCTTAATCCCCAATCCAAAACACAATACAAGCTACACTTAGTTTTCTGTTATTACTTAGAAGTAAAAAAACCTTGTTCTTTAATATTTTGGCTTCAAGAAAAGACAGCTTATGAATCCACTGACAATTTCCATTAAGAACTTTTTTAGTTTCCAAAGTCCTATCAACACTTAAAGTCTTCCACAGATTAAGCCAAATCTATGGTTAAAGTTCAAAATACAAAAGATATGAATTATGTTTGTATAAAAATGTAAAAAGCTAGTCAAAATTACATGTTTAGATATTTAATCTCTGAATAATGGAGTATAGCAGCAGGGAACTTAAATATTATAACTATCAACAATAAATACAAGAAATTAATGCAAAGATTGCAATAGAAGGATTCTTGAGTACAATGAGAATATAAAGAGACATTCTAATTTGTACAAAAACCATCCCAACTCTGTATACAATCTCTTCTATAAATACAACCAGATAAGATGAAATGCTTATTTGCAAATAATAGTTATTAAAAAGTGTGCTTTATTGGGTTTTTCATTCGTTCTCTTGGCAGGTGTAGTTTGCAGGAAGTCTGTAAAGACAAATTTCCGTAATTAGCTATTTTAATTTCTCCAGAAGTTATGTTTTAAATACAAGTAACAACAGATGCAGGACATACTTGATTTCCACAGAAAGTGTTGTTAGAACACTAAGCACTGTAACAAATCCATTTGCAGTTACCAAGTGTGTAACAATAAGTTAAATTGTTTAAAAAACAAAGTTTACCTATAGCGGAGCATGAAATTGGCTGTGCATTGCTATTGCCTGTTGAAGTTTTTCCTCTTTGGCTCGTCTGCAGTGGCAGAGCTATGAAACAAGACATACAAGACTGAATTCTAAATGCAAATTTTTATAATGCATACAGCAGTTTCTCCTTAATGATTTAACTACTTTACAGGCTCTTTAAAATAAGAGCCTGCCTGACCTACCCCCCTTTCCAAGCTTCGGGCTGAAAAACGGGTCTATATTGATAACATTATTCCATCCAAAATTGCTTACGAGGGTTGTTTCCAATGTTATAAGATGCATTTATTGGGCATCTTTAAAGAAAGATAGACTACTTGGCAAGTTACTTTTATCACAGCATGAGCAAGAATGGTGGGTTTTGAACCTCAGTTACTTATTTGATGATAGCCATCAACAGAATTTGTTTAAGAAGTTTCATAAATAAAACATTGTTTTAATGTAGGAATGCTGTTTAATGCAACATGTCAGTTTATGTCAACCTTCCAAATTTGAAATTTAGCATGTGACTATCTTCCCCTGTATCTATACAAGATATAGAAGAAACTGGCACAAAAATATCTGAAACAACACATGAATAAGGTCTAACACAGGAGACCTTTGCACTCCTGTCTTAAAAATATGTGCCTTTAGCATGCAGATTATAGCCTAAATAGACTGAAGCCATTTAAGGATATTTTTTTCCTTCTGTCAAAGCTCACTAAAGCACTGTTCTGAATTACAGGACTGCTCAAACTCTTTAAAAAAAAGGCCTAAACTTATTCACTATGTGTTGTACATGTCTTGGATTAGAACTATTTGTATATTACATACCGTTCTCTTTTCCATGAAACTACTAAGAAAGTCATCTATCTCTGTTTTGCCTTCCAAGAAGTCTTCTGCAATAGTGTCAGACTCCTCTTCAGCTTCATGAGCAGCTACTTTAAGTCTGGCCTGCAGAGCACTTGGACTGCAACTCTAAGAAAATAAAAAGTCCAATGTAATATTAACCTGTCCATTAAAACTTAGATTTCCAAGAAGATAAATGACTATATAAATATGGGACATGTGTATAGAGCACTAATTACTACATAAAAGCCTAAGTAACCAGATGAAGCTCCATCTCCAAGAAACAGCATAGCTTGTTAAACTAGAAAGGATTCAATGTGAGAAAAGTGTTGCTAGTATAGGTCTTGATACACAGTCATTCACACAAAGGAATAAAGTTTTTCAACTTTTACCCTACACTGTAGAAAGCATCCAGCTTGGAAATCTGACAAGTTCTCAAGTGCATGATTTCTGAGTAGAACTAACATTTCAAGTGTCTTCAATAAATAGGATCTACTTTTGAAAATCAGTTGTGAACCTGAGAAGTATAAAAAGGTAAAAAAGCACTTACTGTTCAGCTTTTAAATACCCTTGAAACGATTGTGGAGAAGAAGACAGGAAAGCAAAAAGCACCTACTCAAGAAGTAGATGGGCTGCTAATCTAAACCAGTGTACTAATTTTTCTGCTCTTATAAACCTCAAACCTTACTTCTGTTTATTGCATACAATTTCATTATTTTTTCTCTAATATGTCTGGGCAGTTAATCAGGACATGATTCACATCCAGTAGGAGTCTGTACACAGCCAGAACTGGAAAATTAAGGTATTTATAGATTTTAGATGCTTGGCCTAACCTTCATCTACCCTATGAAAAATATTTTACTTATGTACTGTAAAGTGTAATCAGAATGTAATCAAAAATTTCCTATTAAACTAATCTTGTACAAAATACGGAGAGTTTGCTCTAATAAAAGATGACTAAAATCCTCTCACAGTACAAGTAAAAATACTTGTCTGGAAATTTGAAGGAAAGAGAGCAGGAGATACCATGTAGTGCACAGCAAACATCAATACATGAAGCTATAGCGTATATGGGAAAAAAGCAGAAAAATTCAGCTGCTACTCCTCAACTCTCAGCCTCCTATCCATCATTAAATTGAATCAGCAAATCTAACTTAGAAAAAAGAATACAGCAGTGGGATACTATGTCCTGTTCTTAAGTGGTTTCTTCCAAAAATAGAAGGTCTATCATTGTCAACTACCTCTGCCCACTTTAAAGTCAAAGGAGGCATTAGGAGTCAGACTGTTCTGATTTTCAGTGAGGAAACCTCTAATACACGTAGATCATCTATGAAATTATTTGGTTTGCTGTCATGCAACTTTTTGGGGCGTTTTTTTGTTATTTTGTATTTTGTTATTTTGGGGGCATTCTGAAATTCAGGTACTATGCATGCTAATTTGATGGACTGCATTCTCAGGTGATGAGTCTTGCAAATGATGAAGATTTTAGTGCAGAAAGTGGTTTAATAGAAGTTACATCCTCTAATGAATACCTTGGCAAACATACAAAGAAATTATTCTCCTCCAATACTTTCTGAAGTAATAGCTTTACTCTATTTGTGCTGTAGAATGTGCAAGGTTTGACAGCAGATATGACACATTGCCTGAAGTAAGCATGCCCAGTGAATGGTATAATTTAAGTTTCTGAAGTTATTGAGCACTTTCATCTGGTACAGTTTTACAAGCTCATTATGTTAAATGAGTAGCATTAATTGAACAAGTCTTCTTTAAAAATTATTCTATTCTTAAAACTGGTTTGGACCAGGATTGTACTAAACAGCTCTAGATGTACATCACTCTTTTCCAGCTTTGCTTCTATTGTAGCAGTAAAAAAAACCCAGCCAAAAAACCCATTGTTTTGCTTTTAACTTTTTGGTACATCATCCCATTTTTTTCATACTGCATGAAATACTTAATCTACTTATATTAAATGAGAGTTTAACCAAATGAATATTCTTAATGGTTAAAGATGCAAATCAAAACTTCAGATTTACCAAAATACTCTTAAAGGTTGACATATAGGAATTATACCTCACTAAGTTCATGCTGTCTTTGCATCTTTTTTTCAAAGGCTGCTTTCATTTGTGTGAGTTGCTCATACTGGAAGGAAGAAGAAAAAGAACACTGTCACCTCAAAAAACCCCCAGATATTACCACTAATGTATCTGAAGATGACTTTATTGTTCACTTACTTTATCCAACACTGTCTGTCTTTTTGCCTCAAGACTAGGCTCCAGCAACAAGTTTTTTTCTGGAAAATAAAATCACCATTACTACTTTTTTTTAAAGGATTTAGTTCACAGAACACAGTCACACATGTTAACGTTTTGACAGCTTACTTGCCAACTCTTCGATGCTTTTCACTAACTCATCTCTATCAGTAATGACTTGCTTCAGTTGTGGAAGAGTCACAAACTGTTCCAGTAACACCTCCTCTTGCTCATTCATACTGGTCAGCTGTGATATACTGTATTCAAACAGAAAGAAAGTAGATTTAAATCTAACAGAAAACACCACATGTAAAATAATTAATTTCTACCAAAGTTTAAGGGGTTTTTTTTGACTTTACAAATACGACACTTGACCACAACTTATTTTAACCCTTTCTCCTGGATTGTGGGCTCTACTATGTGCAGCAGTGAATTTAAAAAGCAGCACGTTAAAAAGTAACTCCTATTTCAAGCCTTACTTCCCATAATGCTACAATAGTGGGTTGACTGTGTCCAGCTGCCAGATGCCCACCCAACTGCTCTCCCAGTCCCCCTCCTCAACAGGCTATGGAGGAAAACTTCAGGGGTTGAGATAAAAATACTGAGGTCACTTACCAATTACAATCACACACAAAACACACTTGGAAAAATTTAACTGAATTTATTGTCAGTTACAGTAAGAGTTGGATGGTGAACAAGAAAGGCAAAAACTACAACATTTTGCTCCGTTTTTCCTCAGGCTCAACTTCATTCCTTCATTCCCAATACTACCTCCCCCTGCCTCCCGCTCCTTGGGGCAAGGGGAATTTCAAGTCTAGCAGTCAGTCCCTAACAGTTCATCTCTGCTTCTCCTTCCTTCCCACACTTTACCCCTGCTCCACAGATTGCAACCAGTTCCTGGCAGGAGAGACTACTCCAGTCTGGGTAATACCTGGCTGCAGTTTCCTTCTGGGCGTATCTGCCTGCTCAAATATAGGGTCTTTCCTGGACTGCAGTGTGGATAACTGCTCCAGCAACATCCTCTCACAGCTACCAGGTACGTTTTTTACAATACCTGTTCTACTGTGGTCTTTTCCAAAACTTCTGTGGGCTGCAGAAAAGTAACTGCTCTGGCACTTGGAGCACCTCCTTCTCCCCCTCGTTCTCTGACCTTGGTATTTGCAGGATTATCACACTTTTCCATTCCTCCCCTCAATCCTCACTGCCTCTGTTCTTTCTAAAATGTTTTCAGAGGCAGTACCTGCTTCACTAACAGACTCAGCTATCCTGCAGTGCGTTTGCTGCCAAACCAGTTGTGCCTGGCACAGGGGCAGCTCCTGAGCCTTTCTCACAAAGGCCACTCAAAAAGCCCCCCAGATACCAAAACCTTGTATATGAACAGAACTATTCACAACAGCTCCAGTACCACTGTCATTCAACTCAACTACCAACAGAAGAATTATGGCATTTTAATCCAGTCTTCATGAAAGGACCAGGCTTGATTTAAATGTTTTGTTTAAACAAACAAATTACACTTCCCTGCAAAAATCTTAACTTGCTGTTATGTAATAAGGATACTGCTAGAACTTACAGCTGAGTCAACTAAACTAAACAGGCTCTTTGGAAGGTGTCAAAAGAAAAGGAAAAAACCACCCCAGCTGAGAGGACAGAGTTTTCAATTGCTTAACTATGACACCATCAGAAAGATGTGAGATCGGAAGGAGTTAATAGTAAATTGTAACCTATTCTATCCCACGTAACTGATCTAGGAAGCTGTCTCATTAGATCCGAGCAAGCTGCTGGGAATAATAACTAATATAGTTTGTTTGAATAATGACAAGATGATGACAAGTATTTGTGTACTATGTGTATAAAGTATTTAGATGTAGCAGTGATTTGCACTGGGACAGCTGGCACATTTACCACCTGGATTTGTCTAACCCAGCCCCCCCTGAACATGCTGCTCACAAAACAGTTCACCGTTTACCTTGCACTACAGTCCTTTGGAGTTTAAGAGAATGTACGTTGTGAACCAGCCTCAAGCTGTCCTATTTCCTCCTTCAAAAGTTAAGCTTATTGAATTACTAGAAACGAAGTCCCTGGCAAGGCCTCAGAAAACAGCAAAACACTGATAGTTAGAAAACATAAAAATAAATACTCTTTTTCCTGGTGTTGAATCAAGTACTGTTCCCGCCAACAAAACCCTAAAGAAGCAGCACATTTGAATACAAGGCTGGGTTATTTTCTGACTCCAGTATTTTGATACATGCTAGTTCTCCTATTTATAATTTCTACAAAACCCTTTCAGTGATGTGTAGAGACTTCTGACAAAAATCAGATACAGACCAGCAGTAATTGCCTTTTAATAACTATGTAAAGTTCAGCTACCTTCTCAAAATTTACCTTAGTTCTGAGAGTTCTGGAAAGGTATCAGGAAGATCGGGCATCTTGTATGTAAATCCATTCTGGCCAACCTGAACCAAAGTTTAGAAATGCTTAGTAAATTTTTGAAGAGCAATTTCTTTATATTTAACCTAATTAAGCAAAACCTGAAGATGAATTATTTGCCAGCAACAAGAAAAGCAGGAAAAGCAGTAAGAAGCAGTAGCACTTGTCTCTGAACAGAAGACAACTCAACCAATGCAACAAAACGCTTGAAGATGTTTGGGGTGGCATGTCATAAAAGACAAGTCAGTTTTGGAGGAAAATAATTCTGTTTTGCCATGTCCTTCCTTTGAAAACAGTTGGATGACTGAGGAAATACACAGGAATAATAAAACTCAGGGAAGTGAGAACACAGAAGGAGATTGACATTTTGATCTCTTTCATGTGGTTTTTAAAGCTATAATCCCTCAAAAAAGAAATGTTTTAGACAAGGAAAAAACAGTTGTCTCCATAGAATGTAGAATAATTTAAACTCTACAAAGCCAGAAAAGTGCCTTCCAAGCCTAAGAAAACTTGTTTCTATAAACATGATGTGATTAAAGACTAAACATTTAGATACAAAGTTTTATTAAAAATAAAATTCCTTCCAGAGTTCATCAGCAATAGGAGCTTGAGTATAAACATGCAAGATAAAACTCTACATATAAAGGCTTGAGATTGCACATTGCCCTCACCTAATAGGTTCTGAGCTGGAAAGAAAGAAAAAAAACATTTTCTGTGGTTGGAGATATAACTACAGCTGCACTATGAGGGAATGCAGCTCCAAGACAAAACCCCCTAAGAATCAAAGATCTTTAGCATAACACTAGTTTCATTGAAACTCAGACAAACTTGTTGCTCTGACTTGAAGTTCACAAAACTTTTCATCAAAGCCAGAATGACAGTTTTGTCTTCCTAGCACCAGCAAAACAATGAAGTGCAGTCACTCAGGTGCTTCCTTGAGTTTTACAGCAATGCCCTGTGTGTCCTCGAGCGAACTTATACCCAGTGCCTGACAGCTTAAGCAGCAAAACTCAGCACACAGACCTGAAGCACCGCTTCTGCTGTGGGCACAGGCAGTGGCAGATCAGCAATCAAGCCATAGGAGGGAGCAGCAGGCTTCTCTGTAGTGTAGCTTGAAGAAACTGATTCAGAAACGGGCATGGCTGCCATTGTTCTGTTTGTTTCTTGAGGTGGATATGGAGGAAGAAATGGAAACCCCTGAGGAGCAAAGGGAGGCATTCCAGCTGGTTTGTTGAAAAGGCTGAAAACAAACAAAACCACAACCATGAGCAACCAACTGCTTACAGCACATTTCTCATCATTTGAGTTATAGTTATCAGACCACATATAAGATGTAAGAATGAATCTTCAAATGACCAAACTAACTTTGTATTTTCTGTTCTCAGTTACTTCCAACATAGTAAGTCTTTTTGTCCTCTACTGCAATATAGTATAGAACTCCATTAATCCACATTCTTGTAGAGCAGCCAAATACACACTTACACTCTTAATTATGAGAAAACTACTTCTCAAAAATTTATGAGATCATAATTTTAAATTGTTTCCATCCTAAAGTTGTGAGAAAAGCATCTGTGTCATACATTAGTTCTTATTTATGGTATAGCATTTAATAGCTTGGGCAACACACATGTAATTACTTCCAAAAAACATAAATGATTCTTTTTAAATTCACAACTGCAGCTGCAACTTAACTGTGTATCACTGTCAACCATGAGAACTACCGTTGTACTAATACAGTTCGAACATCTCAGTTCACTTTTGCATATTTAATACAATTCTTTATACCACAGAATTTCTGCTGCACATGGTGCAACAGAAACTGCCCTAAGCCTGGGAGATTATGAACACAATATGAAAAACCGTAACTGCTCAGATCATAAGGTATGGCAAATTCCAGATTTCACCCGATAGTGTAAAAATTTCTTTTTCAAGAAAACAGATATGAAGTTACACCAGGCATGCTGATACAGTAACTCCAATGAAATCTAGTGTCCCTTCTCAAAACAATCACGTCATCAAGCATGCACATGAAATTTTGCAAGGACAGGGAATCTAATTATTCCAATATATCCATTACATTACTCCTGTCCCTGCCCTCCTTATAATTGGTTTAGTCTCTTTTAAAAAAACTAATAGACATAGTTCAGTTTATTACATTTACAGATAACTTACTATGGAAATGATGTTGAGCTAGGAGCTAGAACTGGAGGATTCTTCCAAAACTCATCCAGTAAACTTTGAATAATTTTTCCAAGATCTGAATGCATTGTAAACTGAAAAAAACACAAAACAAAACCCAATGAAGAAGAAAAATTATGTCTGGTATCCAAGAGTTCCAAAATGTGCTGAATTTGATTGTTTATTATACCCACGTGACAGTGCTGAAAAGCTATTTCAGACATACCAGTTAATGCAAACTGTGTATATATAAACTCCAAATAAAGTGATAAAGTCACCCAGAATTGAACAGAAACTAAGTCTTTTGTATATTCCATTATCAGTGGAGAGTCAATGAAGTACCACATTTCTATTAAACAACCAAAAAACCCCACTTTAGTGTGAAAACAACAGAAGAGAAGAAGAAAAACAAAATATCTGAGGACAAAGGCATTATGAAAGAGTCAGAACCTCCATCCACTCCAAAAAACTAGCACATTCTCGTTGACAAAAAGAACAGCATATTAAAATCCTGAATATTTGAGCTAAAACCTTGATGCCATTCTAATAGGATTAAGCCAGAAAGAACTACGTTACGAAACCGTCTTAAAGCATCCCTCTCCTTTATTTGGAATACACTGGAATGTAGTTGGAAGAACTGTGCAATTAATAATAACAAAAAAAAATGTTAATAACTTTCTAAGCCTTCATAACTTAAAAGAGTTTTAGATATATGGAATACTCAAGTCAGTAATGATATCAGTAAAAGAGTATCTAGGAGTATACTGAACACTTCTGAATTTCTGTTTTCAGGCCCTCTAAATACAGTTTGAAAGAGATTAGGATCTATACTAATCTTTTTTACCAGGAGGATTAACAATAATCTAGTGTGACATTTATTAAAATTGCTATTAAGAGTAGATCTGTGTGAAGCTACAAATTACACATACATTACTTATTAGTGGACCGGTCACATATACTCCCTGCTTGTCCATTAAATGATGTCTCACAGGTGGGAAAACACTGATGACTGGTTTTTCCTGAGGAAATTGAGGTGGAAGCAAACTGCAAATACAAGAATAATTATTACTACAGCAACATCCCATGATAAAGTTTGCATAAGAAGGCTTCTTATGCAAAGAAGAAGTACTATTGATTACATAAACGTACTTTTCTATGAGAACAGTTATGGAGAAGTTCACAATGAATGAAGCACACAAAAGGATTATTCAGTTACAAAATTAGAAGTCCAACAGACTGGAATACCAGACTTCCACAAAACTGAAGAGAGCATTTACTGGGCAAAATTGTAGTATAACAAAGGAGAAATGATCACAGAATATTCTGAGTTGGAAGGGACCCACAAGGATCACTGAGTCCAGCTCTTAAGTGCATGGCCCATACAGGCACCGAACCCATGACCTTGGTGTTATTAGCACCACGCTCTGACCAACTGATGGACAACAAAGAAGCTGTAGCATAACGAACATTTTTGACTACAAATGTGATTACTACAAATACAATGCAGCATAACCTGTAAGAATATCAGGCCAACTCAGCAGGCCAAAGTAGTAAAAAACTTGTGAACAGAATACTATCAATATTTGCCAGACGAAAGGCATCCCCCCAAAGGAAATTCACAGGAAATATCCCAATAAATCACTTTAGTTATGATCCAGAAGCTCCACTGGGATAAGAGTTTGGAATTACAGCAGACTAGTAAATTACCAATCAAGTTTATTTTCAGTGGTAGGGAATCAAAGTTATCAGAAACCCTCAAGCATTTTCCCCTAGTTACCTTCAACTGAAATCACACAGCTATCTTAGGAACTGAGCACAGCAAAAAATGATTTTGCTCTCAGGTGAACATCTGTATCTTGTACAAAACCAGTTTCACTCAGATCACTATAACCCCTAGTACAAATCCAGGTTATAGTTCCTGAAATTAATTATGTGCTGGGAGCCATTTATATTCTGTTACTGCTTTTTTTTCTTCTAGAACAATTTCAATTTTCAAGATGTACATAGATACAGCTCATTCTACTTACATGTTAATATTAATTGTCAAGTTATTTACAGTGAATGGCAGTCGATATTCCACATCTTTCTGGATTTCTGCAATGCTGTCAAAGAAGAAATTGTTAGCATCCATTTCATGGTCAATATAACAGCTAAAAGTCTAAAAGAAACAAGCATGACCTCAGACATTTGTACACAGTTAGGTTTTGAAAAGCCCTGTAAGACCAAAATTGAAAATGCTGGGATAAGTTAATAGTCTTCAGCATTCTATATTGAATATTAAGATTAAAGCAAAAAAATAGCAGATTTAACTTTTAAACCTCATACATGGTCACAAGCAAAGAACTATAGTAGGAGAAATCACACTACTCACTCTTCTGACAACAATCTCAACTTATCTTGCTCCCCTTACTGGCTTAATTTAAGACGACACATCGGTGTTTTTTTAATATTCTTATTTTTGTCTGACATTTACTTTGCCAAGGCATCATATGAGGTTCACAACTAAGTATTGCTCTGCAACACTGCCTTCAGATCAATATGTAGAACATTTATCAGACTAGGCATTCTTCCTTAATACATTAGCCTAGCATTTAACAGTAGTTTTTACTATGTGCACCAAGTTCAATGCACTTGCACAAGTACTTTCAAGAATTATCTGGAGGAGAGCTACTTGCAACAACATAAAGCTCCTATGACACTCAAGACCCAGGCCCCCCTGAAAGCACTGATGTGCCTTACAAGATCTGGTAAGGCCGAATCCAAATACATTTTTCCTGCAACAGGTAAATTACTGAGAAAAATCTTGAAATGAGCTGCATTAATAAGAAGTTGATTTCAATACTCAAAGCATTCTACAATTTCTATGCACAGCAAGACTGTTTTGAAAGACAGCATCCCAGAGAATGTGGAGGAGGTGAAGACTTAGCTCAGAAGCAGAATTTCTAGAGGACGAACATATCTAAGCTGAGTGTAAGAGAGAAGGGCAGAAAATTAGTTTCATCTTATAATGCCTGAATCAAAACAAACTGTAAAAGCAGACTGATTGCTTTTCAATGTATTTTTCCTGCTTGCACCTAGTTAATAATATTCTTCTCTGTAACCTAAGGCTCCCTTATACAGGGGAGGGAACACAGCTCCAATGGCAAATAATGGCAGATGGGTGCTCCCAGAAAGCATCTTTTGATCCAACTTCAGAAATGCTCCTCCATCCACTGCCAGATACACTTCATACAAGTTCTTTCTCAAAAAACCCAAAACATATTACCTGCAAAGGTGTGTCAAGAGTAGTGCTGGGAGTATTTTGTGTCCTTCCAAAGCACTATTGGGCCATAGAATTTAAGATTGCATCTTTAAGAGCTTGGGTAACAAATGGGACTAAGACATTAACTTGGCTATGAGCGTTGCTTTCTGCAGCCTGATCTTATTCCTCTCATAGAGAACTCAGTATTTGCTCTTTCCCTGTGAAATCACATGCTGTTTGAAGAAAATATCAAATATCTTCAGCACAGAAGAATTCAAATCAAGGGTTCTACTGTGTTACACCACACACCAATATCTGCACCTTCTCATTCTTAACTGAAGGATTCTCCCTGGAATCTCTCATGCACATTCCTGCCCTGTAATCATCTGTCACACTTTTCATTAGCCTGCTGCAAAATCCTTTTGAGAAGGATATATAATTATGCTCCACTCATGTGCACAACCTACGGAAACTGGGGAGGAAGATGATGACAGGGAGCGAGGAACGAGAAAGCCAGAATCTCATTGTTCAAACTGCCTAGGAAAAACCTTGAACCAATAACCTTAGTTGCCCCTTCCCCAAGTGGGAACGAGTACACTGGAAAAATGATACATTCTTAACTTTGTCTAGAACAACAGAAAATGTAAGAAAAATCTCTTTCAGATGCAAAGGTTTTATTTCAAGCTCCAAACCTCTGAGGGACTGTGTTAAGGAAAGCTAGCTGGTTTACTGAAATTAAGATCACACATACCTGAGCTTTTATGACCTAGACAACACAAACCAAACTTGACTAACTTAGTTAACTACACCATACCAAGAACTTTGAGCATTTTGGTGAGGAGCAACAAGGATACTCATAAATGAATGACATTTAGGCAGCTACCGTGTCCCTACCCCTCACCTCAATTCCTGGCTACAGCATGCATTCCCTCTATCCCTGCGCTCGAGCTGCTGCCTGCACAAACAGTAGCAAACCAGTTCGGCAAGCTGACTGACAAAAACTGATCACCTTTTTGGGGACTTAATTCAGGATGAGCTCATCTTGCTGCCAGATTGAAAAAAAAGTGGGTATAAACAAAAAGCCAAGTAAGGCCAGCCCAACAAAAACTTTTAAGTTAACTAAGCTCCTGAATGCCCACAGGGACAGCTCCTTAGAAAAGTGAACTGTCTCAAAAATATTTGTGAAATTGGCTCTGAACAGACTTAAGTTTATGCAAGCAACAATACTTAGAATACTGTCATATTTAAACTTCCTGTGTGGCAATTCAAAAACTGAACTATCTACAGTTATTGAACTTGGAAATGCAGTAAGTATCTCTTCCACTCCTAGAGTCAGTCTGATGCGACAGGAAACATTCTCTGTCCTTTTCCTGAATTATTTTGGAGGCATCTACCACTTCAGTTCCCCAGAAATCCTGGGAAGATGTATGTCTGTGGAATGCTTACTTCACTGTAAATGTAACTTCAAATGCATGAAATGCGGCTCTCATTTTAAAATGTGAAGAGCTTTAAAAGACTAGGCAAAACAGGGCAGCATACTGCCAAGAGGGAGAACCTCAGGACGAAGTAAAGCGTTTTGCTTTAAAAATTGTGGATGTTGAACAGGAATAAAAACAACTGGCCTCTTCTGACCATCTAAACAAAACCAGTTCTAAGGGGCAGCCAATATTTAGCAAGTAGCACTAAACACCAGAAAAAATAGTTTGTAAAGCCAGCAGGATTGCTGTGCCACTATACCACTGCGAGACACAACTCCTTGGTGCTCTGTATTTTAGTCTCAACTTTTAATGAACTATACTATTACAAGCAGCTTCCAGAGGTTTTATCCCAACACGTAGTCGCATCTCTTTGAAGGCATTACAACCCATTAGCAGGCTTTCCGGTGAAACCAGGCACGGCGACCTGCGCCCGATCACCCGGCCAGGCCACACCAAAGCCACCGGGGACGCCTCCTCGACAGCCTATTTGACTTTGAGTTTCCAAATTCTTCCTCCCAACCCGACGGGGGCCCACTGTCCTCCGGCGGGGACCCCGCGGCACCGCACTCCCGCCCGCCGGGACCCTTCGGCCCCGGGACACCGCGGGGTTGGGCCGGCCCGGGCTCCAGCGCCGCCGGCTCGGGTGCCCTGTTTACCCACACGGCCGCGAGGACCCAGCCAGGCCTCACCGGGAGGGGACGGGGAGCAGCCGGGTCCCCGTGTGTGCGCATACGGACACACGACACCCTCCCGACGCACCGCGGCCCCACCGCGACCCCGGGACGGGCGACACAGCGCGGACCTCCCGCCCCCGCCCCCGCGCCCGCC
>VXAD01012607.1:72477-135804 GCA_013399195.1 Dicrurus megarhynchus
CGGCCCGGCCGGAGAGCGAGGGGTGAGCGGGGGCGGGGCCGCGGCACCGCGGGGACCGGGCGGGGGCACCGACACGGCGCTCTGCGGTACCCCCGGGCTCTGCGGCTCCTCCGGGCGCTCCCGGGGCCTTTTACGCGCGCGGGGACGCGGCCGGCCGTGTGTCGGTCTCCGCGCGCCGCTCGCTGGTTTAGCGCGGCCCTTGGGAGCCGCAGGAGCTGCTGCCGCCTCGGGAGGCCGGCGGCGGTGCCCCCGGGTTCGGCGTGACGCTGGTTTGCCGCTTCGTTCCCTGCTGCACGCAGCCCAGGGATCCGCAGGAACGCGCCCTTCCGAGCCCCGGGGCAGGAGCGCCTGGGGAGCCGGGTGTCTCCGGTACCTGTGTCACTCGTGCGCCTTGCCGGCGTGCCGCCCTTGTGCAAGAAACAGTCGCTAACGAAACTGTAGGGTTTTACTTTCTCATGGTGATCTGAGCTCGCGGAGCCGAAATTCTTGTGGTTTTCGTGGCTGTGTTGCCCTGCTTTTATGAAATCTACAAGGATAAAATGTGGTTGTGGTCCTTAAGCTTTTTTTTTCCAGTTAAACGAAGAGTAAAAACTTACACTTTCATGGTTTTCTTTCTTTCTCTCTTAGGCTAAAAATATAAACAGTTGAAGTCCTCTTTATGAAACCGACCCTCAGTCAAGTATAACTTTTGATGCATGGTCTCTAAAGCCCCCCACTATGCCAGCAGCTACCGTAGACCATAGCCAAAGAATCTGTGAAGTTTGGGCTTGTAACTTGGATGAAGAGATGAAGAAAATTCGTCAAGTTATACGGAAGTATAACTACGTAGCTATGGTAAGTGGGTGCTTGATGTCTTTCTAGCAAATTACTGCAAAAATCGTCATTTCAGTTGAAGTCAGTAAACTTGTTCATCCTTTTAGATTGAAAGCATAAGGAAGTCTTAATGATGCATTAACGCTGTATGAACATCTGGATCCTAATCTTTTACCTTTTTAAGAGTTAAGTTCACACACAGTACTCTTCAGCTATGAAATGGTTAGCTAATATGTTTTATTGCAGATGAGTAATGTAAATCTATATGGTTGTCACGTCTTCAAGTTTTAATTCTGCTCTTGCAGGACACAGAATTTCCAGGAGTTGTTGCAAGGCCTATTGGAGAATTCAGAAGCAACGCAGACTATCAGTACCAACTCTTACGCTGCAATGTCGACTTGCTAAAAATAATTCAGCTAGGACTGACGTTTATGAATGAGCAAGGAGAATACCCTCCAGGAACTTCAACTTGGCAATTTAATTTTAAATTTAACTTGACGTAAGTGTTCCGTTTCTGTGCTGCTAAATGTATGTTTCTGGCCTACCGAAAATGTATAACTACAATAGCAACTTTGTTATCTATTTGATTGCAATACCATAAATACCCACATAAGAAAAACTTTTATCGGCCAAATGTGCTTTCTTCCCTCATTTCTGTGTAGTTTGTCTTACTGTTGGTAATATGGTCAAAAATACTAAGCAGTTTTTAAAAAAAACTGTGAATGGCATTTATACTTAGTGCAAGAGTCAGCTCTGTGTTTTCATGTTTAGCATTTCAGAGTGCTTCTGCCTTAACTTAGTTTGACTCTTCCTAGTTGTTACAGAAATGACATAGTTTCTTTACATACTTTAAATGGAAAATACCAACACTTGAAGAAAAAAAAAAGTCAAGTTACTGAAGTGATTTAAAAAGTATGTCAAACGTTATAATTCTGGATTACTTTGTCTGAAGTGTTGGTTAAAAAGCAAGCTGATTTTTACTATATTGGAATAATACCATGAACTTTATTTCCTAATGTGATTTTTATCAGTGATAAAACTTTGTAACCATAAATCTCACTTTTTCAGGGGATTAAACATTTAGCTGATGCTCTAATTATATCTTTAGCTGGTGGTTGACATAGTTACTAGTATCTTGATTTTTTTTTTTTCCCCTGAAGTAAACATAATTGGTCTGATAGATTTTCATATGTTGATTATCTATTGAATTGAATATCAGTGCAAGCACTTCTCACACATATAAGTGTGTTCAAGCCTTAGGGTTTTTGGCAGTTGTGTTACAAGTTGATAACTGGACACCTTTATATACATTAGTTAAAACCACAGCCTACAAAGGAGGTTTAGAGAACAGACCTTTGTTTTTTTCTGCAGATAAAACAACTTTGTTTTTAAAGTAGTTGGGGTTCTTAAGAGGAAAACTGCTGCTGCCTCTCTTGATCTCTGTGCTCTTTTAAACAAGCAGTGCTGTGGATTGTCACAAATCAGATTGGTCTGAGCAGTGATACGCTCTGTTTAGTCTTGTGTGAATTGTCTCTTGAAAGAAAAGTAAGTGCAGATTTTATGTTTTGGTATCTCTGAGCTTACCTGGCCATATGAATGCTGAATGGAAGTTACCCATTTTCTTAAATAGAAGAATATATTAATCCTACTAATTATGGGAGAAAGAGGAGTGAATTAATAAATTCCAAACTGATCTATGTAGAAGAGCCTGTGCTACACTTCATTTATTTTCTGAGCTTCAAAGGTGTACTTAATATCAAACAACTTAAACCAAAAGTAGTTTTCCATCCATTTGTGCCAGATGCTGCAGAGAT
The DNA here is from genome assembly GCA_013399195.1 of Dicrurus megarhynchus. NCBI lineage: Eukaryota > Metazoa > Chordata > Aves > Passeriformes > Dicruridae > Dicrurus > Dicrurus megarhynchus. The sequence continues at coordinate 75,105 of VXAD01012607.1, forward strand.
AAGACAGCTTAGTAAGGCAAGATACAGGTAATCACCAAATTACCTTGTTACTAGTTGATTGGAGGGGGGGTGGTTATAGAGAAATACAAGCTCAGTAAGTATTGCATGAAAAATGAATATATATTTATTTTTTTTTACATGGATGGGCAACTTACTTATTTTTGTCTGTTTCTAAACATCCTTTTGGGAAGTGGCACTGTGCCAAGGGCTCTCCTCCTAAAGCAAAACAGCTGTTGGTTGTTCCTAGAAGGTAAATTTTTGTGTGTGTGGTTCCAGCCAGGTCTTGTTTTAGTGTGCTTTTAAAGAGCGTAAATATTTCTCTAATCATACTATGCACCTGATTAGTGCAGAGCAGCAACTAGAATGAAACCCCCTTCTTGTTAAATGGTGTGTTTGTTTTAGATGGGTTCTTTATGGAGATAGACAGGTGTTGAGAAGCTGATGCCTCAAAGCTGGAGAAGTAATGAGCAGCTGTGTGGGAGGGAGGAAAAAAGATATAACACATCTTGAGGATGTATCTCTATGTTCTAAAGAATGATGACTTGCTATTAGGAATAGGGAATATAGGTCTATGACTGAATGTAATAGTCAAGTTTGATATATTGGTTGTCTTGTCTGGTTTTGTTTTTGTTTCTTTATTTTTTATTTTGATTGTTTTTTGTTAAAACTTAAAACTACACTGAAGAGACTTTGTGGAGTAGTATGTTGCGGATAGTAAAATTAATGTTATTTTCTAAGTAGACTTATGCTTGAATTATTTTATTTTTCTTTATTTAACCATTCTGTGTTTTTGTTACGATGATACAGATGAAACTTTAGGGGGATGATAAACTCCGAAACATGAATTTCAGCATGAAATCCTTAAGACATCACAAAAAAAAAAAAAAGTTGGTGTTAAAGGGAATAAACACAGAGGAAGGAGGGGATCAAACAAATCATAGAGGAATTTTTATTTCATCCTGTTAAATTTTAGGTCCAAAATAGGCTTTTAGAGTTGAAATAGGTTGTTTAGAAAGAAAAAGTTAGGTTACCTGAATTTTAAGGATTGACTAGATGGAGCAAGGACTCCATTTCCAATTTTATTGAGAAAGAAGTTTTGATGAACACATGTCTAAACATTTATGTAAGCTTAAATCACAAAAAGCTTTTGGGAAATATTATCCACAGGAGTAATTCAGTACTGGGATCTGGAGTGTATTGTTCATGGTTCTGTAATGTAATGTGCTAGTGCTTCAGCTGTTACATTTAATTTGTCACAATTCATTTAATTTATACAGACATTTTACCAAATAAGTTCCATAGATCTACTTTAATCTGTAGGCTTGCAAAAGAGTGGTTATAGGTAACTGGAAGGAGGAGCAGGAACTAATTTTATAATGAAGGTGGTAAGAAGGGAGGGGTTGGGAATGGTGAAATGATAATGAAAAGTTTAAAAAACAACTTTGAAAAATGGTTGGTTTTGTAATTAACCTGGAACAAAGTCACATTGGTCCTGCTCTGTGCTAATGAAGTCTGTGGAATGAATAACAAAAAAGAAATATTACTTCACTGAGGCTTGTAGATCTTGGAAATTTACTTTTCCTCTCTGTTTTTAGAGAAGATATGTATGCTCAGGACTCTATTGAACTGTTGACGACATCTGGTATCCAGTTTAAAAAGCATGAAGAAGAAGGAATTGAGACGCAGTACTTTGCAGAACTGCTCATGACATCAGGAGTTGTATTGTGTGAAGGAGTCAAGTGGCTTTCCTTTCATAGGTAAATTCTGCATGTTAAGTGTTTGAGGTTTCAACCTCGGATTGGTGATTGAATTCTAGAGCTTGGATTTCACATGTCCTGAGTTTAAGTGCTGTGTATGTAGTCCGTATCTTGGTCAGTAAGACTTAAAAAATATTTTTGCTGTAATACCTCTAACACCATTTTTTATTGGAAGAATAGAGGGGACGGGAGTTTTTACTGGTGTTTTTAGCTTTGGTGTTTACACAGTGACCAGAAAACTAAAGCTGAAAAACATGAAACAGCTAAGCCAGCAGGTGGCACTGTACACGTGCAAGTAATAACAGAAACAATGCTAAAAGCAAACTATTCCTAAGCAATCCTTGAGGAAATATTGTTTGTTTCATGGGAAAGAATTATCACTGACGACTTTTATAATGCAATTTTAAAATTGTTGTAAATCTCCTGATAATCTGGATGGGTGAAAATTACTCAGCTTGGAAGAAGATCCCTGATAAGCCTTATGCATATATTTTACTGCTTATTGCATCAAAGGAATCAATATTTCAAGTAGAAATAAGAAATGTGAGTGCTAAGTCTCTATGAATCTGCCATGATATGAAAGATTTTTGGGTGTTAATACAATTTAACACTTTAAAACATATGCAGTAGTCATTGTTTAGCTAACTACGTGCCAGAATTTTTGCAAGCAACAGTGGCTTTAAAGGCTTATTGCTGTGTAATGCCCTTGAGTTGATGTCTTAAATGCTGGCTTCTAAGGAAGTCAGCAAGGTAAAGTGAATAAACAGGGATGTAAGCAAACTGGTCTCAGCTAAAATATGCTTATCTTTCATGTTATGTTGGTGGGTTGTATGTAAATAATGAAATTACATTAAAAAATTCTCCATCTGTAAGTAGTAATAGTTGGAGAAGACAAAGCCACATGGAATTAGAGAAGTATTTATGCAATAAACCATCAGAAAAATAAGAATTGTTTTGGCAAGCAATGTGTAACAGTAAGTAGAAGGGTGCATATAATGTTGTTGCAGAAGTCATGGTTTTGATTTGCTTTGTAGAAAGAAGTGTTAGGCTGAGTTTCCAAAGGAGAGAGGTTTAAAAGAAAAGACAGTAAACAAAGAAGGATCCTCTGAGCACAGTTGTCACTTCCATCTTCTACTTAAAGCTCTTTCAACTCACATTATGACTCTAAAATAATCTTACTCTTGCCGTCTTGCTTCTAGAGTAGCACCTTGGGGAAGAGTACTGTAACAAGAATGCCATAAACTGGGTCAAAATAACTGCAAAAGCCAAATTAGTAAATTAAGGTTTTTTCAGCTTCTTAAACACAGTATTATGGGCACTTAGGTGTATATTTGTGATTTACACTTGACTACAGTAATGTAACTTGGATGGTTCAAGAGAAGGGGAGGCAGGTTATGCATATAACTGGTGCCTCAGCAGAGAATGCCATGTAGAAGCAGCTTCAGCCTCAAACTGGTGTTTTTCCAATACTGCCTGATGACTAAGCACCCAGTATAAGGTATACCTGAGCAATTTCTACACTAGGGATTCTTCTTAGAGCATAATTCTATTTAGTGTGTGTAAATTCCTGGCTAATAGGCTGGTCAAATTGTAGTGCAAGCCGTGTGCAATAATGCCATTTTTCACTGATGAAAGGGTTTTGAAGGGTTTTGGAAACGGCTTTATTGATAGAAGTCCAGTTTCATCTGTGCTAAAATGAGCTTCTGCTGTGGATTTCACTGAAAGTGTCTTTAGAAATCCTCTTAAGACAGCTGTTTAGCAAATGTTCATCAAACATGATTATCAGAGTGTTAAAAAGCTTCTGTGCTTTTCCAGACCTTGTTGATACTATACTGAACACAAAACCCTGGAGTAAGTGGGTTAAGTTCTGAGGAAAGCAAAATTGCACAAAGCTATAAAATAGTATGGGTCATATAAAATGTGCCACAAAGAATAGTGAACAGCTGTTTCTAAATACATTTTTGATTGTGATTGTGTTCTGTCAGTGGGAACTTAGGCAGCAGGACACTCAGTTGAAAATTTGTTCCATTTAGGCTCTCCACACAGTAGTTCTTTGACTACTGATAAAGTTGAGCTTGGTAGTTGCTGACTCTGCTATTGCCTGTGTTTCCTTAAAATGCTTAAATTATGACTAACTCTTAAAATTTGTGTCCCATAGTAAGTGGGCAGAAGGAAGTACTCCTTTCTCAGCTGTGTGGACCTGCAGTTCTGTCAGATATGAGTGAAGAAATATTTGCACTGTCACCAATTCTTATGTATTGCAACTTCATAGACAACTTCATCAAATCTTGTGTGTGTGCACATTAAAATATATTTAAGTCAATGAGAGAGGAAGGGGACGCCCTGAATTTATGATTTTTATCACAGTCAAAAGAGCTGTGAGTGCTTGACAGTCTAGCAGGGTAGGAAGGAACAGCTCAAATGCTGATTTTGTGGATGTTCAACTGACTGCTCCGCTGAAGCTTTGAGTGTCCTCTTGTGTGCAACCTCCTTTGTCTACCTATGGAGGGTCTGTGAAAACATGCTTTTTTGAAAACAAAAACCCAGATGTTTGTGGGATGCTGGAAAATTCCAAGCTAATGTGTTTCAGTAATCATTTTTGTCTAACTGATTTTAGTAAGATTTAACCTGTTGGCTCATTTCTGCTAGCGTTATAAAATTAACTAAAGCTTTTTCAAGCAAGTTTTGATTTATTTCAGGGCTTGGTGCTTGAGTAGAATTCCTTGTTAATTGGCTATCTGAATTTTCTTGATAGTAAGGGAAAGAAATAGAGGCATGTTTGATCTTTACTCTTGTCTTGTTGCCTAGAGCTGTCCATATTCAGTGAAAAAACAAAACAAATGTTTGTAAGAGTGCTTGTGTTGTATAGCTCCACAGATTGTGGCTTGCTTTGCTGAGCAATTTCACGTGATTATATTAGAAGTGGTGCAAGTTTTTTAAGGCAAGGAAGCCTATGTGCTTCAGGGTATAAACCAACCACTAATCACTGCTGGAGGATTAGAATAAAACTTCTGTAATGAGCAGGTAATTACATAATTGCTCACCATGGACTTTCTTAGCCTTCTCTTAGCACTCAGCAGTGGCCACTCAAAATTTGTTTTACTGGATCTATCTTGGTCTTGAATTGGAGTGACAGTTTTTATGTCTGTAACCTTGAATCTGCTACAATCTCCAAGTGAAAAAAGTGTGTAATTGTCAATCAAAATTGCTTATTTGTAATAGCCTGCTCCCTCTCAATATGAATAGTAGAGGAATGCTGACTTTTCTTTTCTTGAAGTACTTCTTTCTTTAAAGAAATTAGTTTCTTCTTTAAAGAAAAACTTTTTTTTGAAGACAAGTCAAAAAACGTGTTTTTTTGAAGAGGAGTAGTACAAATACAGCTTTTTTCACTTTAAAAGTTTTGATATGGCTGTTACATTTGAGCCTTCAGGATGATCAGTGTTAGGAATTCAGTGAGTTAATAAACGTAGACTCCAGAGGAGTAAGTCTCCTTAATCCTGAACAGTGGTTTTTTGCGTCTTTTTGAACAGCCTTTTTTGCTAATGTGGCTTTTTCTTTTCTTCTTTTATAGAGGGCTTTATGCTGATAAAGCACCACTTCCCTCCCCCTTCAAATGATCTAATAAAATTAGTCTTCCAAGCTACTGTTTTGCCAAGTTTACTACAGCTTTTACTTTGTAAGAGTCAACTGAAATCCTTCTTTATCTTTGGCTCCTTTGCTCCCTGGCCAGTGGCTGTTGCTGTGGAGATTGGAGGGTGGCCAGCACAGCTTCAAAGCACCAGATGCAGTGCAGGATTTGTTCAACATAAAATTTCTGCTTAGAGCACTGGAAACCCCCATGGGAGATCTGCAGTAGTCTATAGCTATTGTGTATCTTTTATTAATGGACTTGTAGCAAACAGTCCATTTACTCCCAGTATGTTCAAGGTTTTTCTACCCTCTGTCTAGAAATTCATAGTATCTCATGAGAGAGATAACCTTATTGTATACAAAAGATTCAAAAAGTAGACTTATTTACATTGAGTGTGCAAGCTGAAGCCTTAAGCCTACATCAGAAGTCACCACTCTTCATGGATCCTAAATATCTGCAGGAGCAGTGGTATAGTGCTCTTAACTGATTTGTCTTTTCTATTGCTTATCTCACAATTAAAGATCCTGGTCAGTATTTACCAAATTGCAAAATTCTTGGTTTTGAGCCTGATCCTTATGTAGTCAAGAATGAACACAAAGTCTTAAACTGGGAATTTGGAGTCTGTGGTCGCCACCTGCTCACTTGAATCATCTCTCAGCTCTATGCTAAGGTTCCTTAAATAGCGAAACTGATGGAGCCTTCAGTAGAGGCAGCCCTGCTGTGTGTTTTCATCTTCTTTGTTAGTACAGGTATTTTTTAAATTGTTTGTCAGTAAAATCTAGGAACTTATTTGGTTCAATGCAAACTTAATAACATAGAAGAGAAAGTATCACTCCTCTGTTTAGTGCATATGTGCATGAGCAGTCCTGCAAGTACAAGGGATCAGAACAGATGAGATTCATGGTCAGGTCACAAATAATCTGGTTTGTAATCACTGCCTTCCTAGGGAAAAGCATAACTAGTCATCACTTTTTTCTTGTGGTGTTCAGTCCTGCTTTAACACCTGACATCTGTCTTTCCTGTACTTAACTCTCTTGTTTCCTCTCATAACTCTTTGTAAAAGTATGCGGTTTCCCTGTTACTGCCACGCCTCATTCTTATGTCCTCTTTATTCAATCGAGCTATGGAGGAGAAAGCCTTCCCAAACTCTTCTCTGTACCATGTAGTCACTATAATACTTCCGTGTCTTCTAACAAATAAATACTGCTCAGTTAGCTTGCTGTCTCCTGCAGACTTACATGTACACACAAAAATTTTTCCAGCTTACTCTCTCATTGCCTCCAGAAAGAGTAATAGTCTACAAGCTATTAAAGTTTTTAGTTGTCTGTGTGCTGATTTAATTGGAAAAGTTGAAAGACAATTCCTCTTCTTTGTTGCTGAGGGTTAAACTTTCCTCCAGGCATAAACATGCATTGGCTCTGGAAACTCATTAATCTTTTGGATTTCAAGAACTGTAGAAGTCTCTGTCTGTCTCAGTTTGTAGTGAGAAACTCCAGTCTATGTGAGAGAAACCAGTTTAGGAGTCTTTCTGGTGGAAGTTCATGTTATCAGATGAAGACTCAGCAGCCCTACCTTATTTCGAGATTTAGAAAAACTCCTGTAGGCAGATCTTTTTGTGTCTTCACTTGGCCTCATTCAGACTAAATTAAAATGTTTTCTCTGGAATCTGCAGTGGGGTAATTTACATTGAAGTTTAGTTTTTTTCATAAAAGTTGGTCTTAATTGCATTGAATTTAAGCAGAATATCCTGTCAAGTTGCAGTGAAGTCTTGATAATTGAAGTGAGAAGGATGCTTCTAAATTACTTGCTTATATTGTTTTTGTTATTAATTTGCAGTGGATATGACTTTGGCTATCTAATCAAAATCCTGACAAACTCCAATTTACCTGAGGAAGAGCTGGACTTCTTTGAGATACTGCGATTGTTTTTCCCTGTCATCTATGATGTAAAATATCTCATGAAGAGTTGCAAAAATCTGAAGGTAAGTAATCTATTAATGGTTTGGAACAGATTTTGCATTTGGAGACGGAGTATGTCATGCTCAAAAATACTTTCTCTATTTTTATTGTCTGGTTTTGCTTTGATGGTGCATATTAAGCATTGTTGTTTCAAGCTTTATATATTTGATATTAAAGGCATTGTTAGAAGCAGGCAGGAGTACAAATCAATTTTTATAAGCCCTTACCAGTTAAAAATACCATGTTGGAACTGTGTTTACAATACTTTGTTGATAGATGATAAACGCATGTTTGGAATTAATTCTTCATTTCCTTAGCCATGAGAATTGATGGGTCTCATATACTCTTATTTCCTCATTGTGCAGTCCACTAAAGGACTGCAGTCATCTAGGCAAAGGTAATTACAAGAAGATGATGCGGAAGTGTCTTAGGAAGAGAAATGAGGTGAAGAATGTTTCAGATGTCCCCAAAAGCAAAGATAAACAACAGCATATGTTCAGGGACAACATGTGACTTCTAGGAAAAAAAATGAAATAGAAACCAATCTCTCACGCCAGGCCAGCGGGGCTGCTAATTGGCTTACTCTTTTGTGCATAAAATTTGGATACCTTGTTGGACTGGAGAATGAGTGGGAACTGGAGCTAAGTGTATGAAGGGGAAGACAGCAAGCGAAAGAAAGATACTAAAGGCAGTATTAACATCTTTACTTGCCAAAGAGTTTGTTAAGAGTGTGGACTGCTGCTGGAGTGAGGTGCATCACTCATCTGAGTGATGATTTGTTGCTTTTATGAGAGGTGATTTAACTCTAGGCTTTCTTAATGAAAACCTGCAGGAAGAAGAGAATACTCACCTTAGTAAAACCAAATCCTAACTAAGGAATGGCTTGCCACTTCATTGTGCTGAACTACTGATCTGTGTGCTGTTGTTAGTCCTCTGTTTTTTTCTGAGATGAACTAGCAGAGTGTGTCACTTTGAGTAGTAGCCTACTTCTGTGGGAAGTAAATCATGTGAATCCTTTGTTAATCAAATTAATGTTGAAAATGTAGACCACCCTTCCAGTTAGTAAGAAAAGGGTACTTATTTGTGTTCGTATACAGTTGTTATTGGTATCTGGGCAACTGGCTGTGTATTAGAGGACATCTTAAAAACACTTCTTCTCCACAGAGGCCAGGAGCAAAAATAAAATGCTCCTAAACTTCAGGAGGCTTAAATTAGGGGTGGGGGGAGCCCTCCCCAAAATATCCTCACTTTCTCCTTCCCAGTGAAGCGAAGTAGAGCATCTGGTGCCTATCTGGTGACACACTGCAAGAACAGAATGTATATTCCAAATTTAGTGACATAGAAAAGGTGACAAATTGATGTTCCATGTCACCATTCAGAGGTGACATTCCCAGTGGGCTTGGGAAAGAGGGTATTGTAGTTTCTGACATAATTAAGGCATAGTTGTGTGTAACCTGCATTGTTTAGAGACACTAAGATTTTTTTGGAAGACAAGAAAAGCCTTCACAGGTCTTATTTTGGCAAACCATAAGAACAAGGGTGATTTTTTTTTTTTTCAGAGCTGAATATCTAGGTCAGCTTTCCTGCAGTAAATTTTGATCCACTCACCTAACCTGCAGACTGATAGTGGCAGCAGGGGAAGGGAAATGGACTATCTTACCCCTCCATATTTACCAGTGATGAAATGATGGTGGACTTGAACTGTACTGAGAGAAGCTGCCTGAAACAAATTATTAAACATTCAGTGTTGTAACTCTAAAAATGCATATGCTGTCTCCTAATGTGTGTCACTTACAATCTTTATTAAATTGCAGTGAACTGAACAGCTGTGCAGTTGTCTTTTATTGACTTGTCTAAGTTATTTTTTGTATGATAGTCACTGATCTGCTGTAGGTCCCCCACTCTCTGCCCCCGCACACCCAAAAAAGATTCTTGGCATTGGAAGGAGAAATAGGCTTCAGAATTGGAGATCCATTTGATGCTTTTTTTGTGGAATTAAGTACTCTGTGAATGTACAGTGTGTTATGACTTTACTGGCATGCAGATTGAGAGTTAATTGAGATATTAACATACTATAGGTTAAACTCTTGCTTATTGTCTAAAAATCTTTTTATGTAGACAGTTCCAAACCTTTTGATAGTAGTGGCAATCCTAAGTAATGTAGATTGGTAGACCTTGTTGGAAACGTGATTTTAATTTGGGGTTTTGTACAGAACAATAAGCTCTGGGACTGTGCCGTGAAATGAGAGTTTGAAGTAGATTTTGCTGTTGACCATGGCTGTGTGATTCTGTAAATTATTCTGCGGCCTTTTTCTTGGAAGGTTGATACTCTGAAAATTTGGGAAGAATTCATCCTTCTCCAAGAGTGAAGCATACCTATCTGGAGTGCAAAAGTCTTATCTGAAAGAGAAACTCAATAACCTATTTTTTTTCTTTTCTGTCCAGCCAGGACAGGGTGAATTTTTGCAGTAGCCTGGATGGGGCATGACTAGGACATGGAGGTTATTCTGTGACACCTCACATCATTTTCTGGGCATGGGGGAAGCTCTGGCTTCTGGGTCAGGGTAGTATGGTAGAGGGAGTGATCAGGTATTGTTGGGAGTTTCTGTGGGTGAGCAATAATGTTTTTTCTTGCACACTCTATCATTAGTATTGTTGCTATTTCTGTTTGTTCTCTTATCTCACTGCTGTTTTCCAGTAAATTGTTCATATCTCAACCCACAATCTTCCCTTTTTGTGCCTCCAGTTCTCTCCAGTCTACCACAGAAGAGGGGCAGGGAGAGGGGGGAGTGAGTGAGCAGCAGTGTAGTTCAAAGTGGTTTCAGTGGGAATACTGAATTGGAGAATACCATTCCTAAACCATGACAGCCTTACTTGGCACCTAATGGGCATGAAGGGTTGAGATCTGACCAGAGTGGGTTGGAAACAAATTTCGTCTAAGCATTTGTCCTATTAGATTCAGAACCAATGGTCACAATGTTGCTTGGTCTATTTGTGAGTGTGCTACCTAACGCTGTATATGTTTCTATATATGCACTACAGAGTGCTCTTTTTCAGCTCAAGATTGCTTTGTTGATGTATTATGGATTATTAGTTTATGACGTGATAACATCAAGGGCAACGAGGATCATTTGGGATGTGTATTCAGTGCTATTCTCCTACCCTTACCTTGGGTGCTACCTCTGGGAGTCCACTGCTAATCATATCTCGTCTGTGGGGAGGACAGGGGAGGATAGCTTTCCCCAGCTTTTCACTACCTTTTTCTTCTTCAGGCCTGTTAGAATAACTTTTGAGAATTTTGAATTTCCTTTGGCTGTTAAGGAAAACTTGTTGCTATGTCAGCTATGTCTCCTCAGTGTGATCTAAACCAGGTACTGACCATGTCTATTTAGGACACCATGTCTATTTAGAACAGAGATTTGTTCTGAGGGAGGATAGTCATGAGTAGCATGGAATGTGGAATAAAATGGGCCATTTTTTTGGAAAATTCTCTCCTCCAGTGGTTATAGAGTATCACTACAGGACCCTGAAAAAGTTACAGAATATTTGCAAGAAGAATGCTATGGCAACTTCATGAAGAATCAACTTGTTGAAGTGTGCTGGGCCCTGGCTACTCTTTACCGGACACAGTTCAATGCTAGACAGAACCTGTTGGGGAAGAGGAGGAAAGCAGATCAACAGACACTGCGACCACTCAAACTTCAGCTGAACTAGAAGAACAACTCGTGCTGGTAACAGTCACACCTACACAGAAAAAGAAATTCAGGACCAAATCAGTTTGCATAGTGAGGGATAAAGAGGAAGTAGAGGTCTCACAACAGGAGGAAGAGGCAGGGCCAGAGATAATCACCCAATTCCTATCCCTGGGTGAGCTAAGTGAAAAGATTTTAGCTGCCAATCATGAAAGCCCCTGGTGAGCTGGCTGCTCTGACACTGGAGTATCGTGGCCCACAATATGAAACTAGCCGGTAGTGAAGCCAAGCAACTGGTCTCCCTATCCTGGTGGGGATTTGGGAAGAGGACAGAAACTCTCAGCATCTGGAGAAGACTTCTATCAAGTGTGAGAGAAAGGTATTCTCTCATGGATGATCTAGTGCTGTGCCCAAGCAGGTCCAATGGCATGGAGAAAGATGTCCAGTACCTGAGAGAATTAGTTGTGCTGGAGGTGATCTGTAAGGATTCAAATAAGAAGTCCCCTGTAGATCCAGATAAGATCCATTGTACACAATCCATGTGGCAGAAGTTTGTACGGAGCGCACCATTGTCATTCACCAACTCATTGGCATTGATGTCAATTAAAGAAAGAGAAAAAACAGTGCTTCAGGTGACTGTCTTATGCCAGTAATATGAAGATCATCTCTTTTCCTCCTTTACCAACCTACTCCTCAGTTGTGGAAAGACTGTCCAAGACTGCGGACAGATTCAAAAGACTTGAGCAAACTGGAGAGATGTCCCATGCCCTGCCAGTATGGATCACAGTCTCTGCTATTGGGAGCGAGTGCCCTCCTGCTTGAGAAAGAGGCTACACACCGCAAGGTAACCTGTGGTTTTACCACGGAGAGGACATGAGGAAATGGGATGAAAAACCCACCTCTGCCCTAGCAGCATGGGTACATGAGTTGAGAGGAAGAACAGCCACCACAGGAAATTCTTCAAGAATAAATGTTGTTCCAGTTTCCAGTGGGCAAGTCCTCAGGCAGAATAGAAGGGCTGATGTTACTTCTGATCCTCTCAAAGAGACCTCCAGTTCGTATTGAGAAGTGACCCATGTATACTATGACCACAACCAGTGAGTGGAGGAAAGGGAGGATTGGATCAACTGGACTGTGTGGATCCGATAGCCTGGCACATTAGATTCAGAAGATTATATTAAGGCTTTAGTTGATGCCAGCCCCAAATATACCCTGGTACTATCAGAGTATGGTAGGGGCAGAATCCATTTCTGTTTCTGGGGTAACAGGCAGATCCCAGCAGCTCACTGTACTGGAAGCTGAAGTGAGCCTGACTGGGAGTGGTGGTGACAAAAACGCCCCATTTTGACTGGCTCAGATGCTCTGTGCATCCTTGGCATAGATTACCTCAGGACCCAGAAGGGCATCGTTGGGCTTTTGGGATAGCAGCTGTGGAGACAGGAAATTAGACAGCTGAATACCTTGCCTAATTTCCCAGAGGACCCTTCTGCTTTGGGACTGCTGAAGGTCAAGGAACAACAGGTACCAATCACAGAGTGATGCACAGCAGTGCACCATCAACAAGACTGCACTGATCGGGACTCCGTGACCTCCATCCATGAGATAATTTGTGAACTGGAGAGCCAAGGAGTGGTCAGCAAGACTCGTTCACCCTTTAATAATCCTATATGGCCTGTTCACAATGGACTATCATGGCCTGAATAAAGTCACACCACCACTAAGTGCCACTGTGCCGGATATGCTGGAACTTCACTATGAACTGGAGTCAAAGGCAGCAAAGTGGTACCACCATCGACATTGCTAATGCATTTTTTCCCATTCCTTTGGCAGCAGAATGCAGGCCACAGTTTGCCTTCACCTGGAGGAGCATCCAGTACGCCTGGGACTGACTGCCCAGGAGTGGAAACAAAGCCCCACCATTTGCCATGGACCGATCCAGACTGCACTGGAAAAGGGCAAGGCTCCAGTACACTTGCAGTACATTGATGACATTGTTGTGTGGGGGAACGTGGCAGAGGAGGTTTTTGAGAAAGGGGAGAAAATAATCCAGATCATCCTGAAGGCTCGTTTTGCCATAAAGCAAAGTCAGGGCAAGGGATCTGCCCAGGAAATTCAGTTTTTAGGAGGAAAATGGCAAGATGGATGTCATTAGATTCCAGTGGATGTGGTCAACAACATAGCGGCTAGATCCCCACCAACCAGCAAGAAAGAAACAAGCTTTCCTAGGTTTTTGGAGAATGCATATCTCCGATTACCGTCAGATTATAAATCCTCTATATCAAGTGACCCAGGAGAAGAATGATTTCAAGTGGGGTCCTGAACAACAACAAGCTTTGGAACAAATTAAATGGGAGATTGTTCATCCAGTAGCCCTTAGGCCAGTCTGGTGTTTCACACCAGACAAGGTATGACATATATGCTTTACACCGCACCTGGGGAGAATGGTCCTTCTTGGAGCCTCTGGCAGAAGGGACCTGGAGAAACTTGAGGCTAACCTCTGGGTTCTGGGGTTGGGGATACAAAGGATCGGAGGCCTGCTACACCCCAATTGAAAAAGAGATCCTGGCATCTTATGGAGGGGTTTGAGCTGCCTCAGAAGCGATTGGCACCAAAGCACAGCTCCTTTTGGCACCCCAACTACCAGCGCTGGTCTGGATGTTCAAAGGGAAAGTCCCTTCCATGCATCATGCGACTGGTGTCACATGGAGCAAGTGGATGCAACGATTTCAAAAAGAGCCTCATAGACACCTGGGCCAGAGAGCGTGGTATGGAGTGGGTGTATCATATTCCCTATCATGCACCAGCCTCTGGGAAAATTAAATGGTACAATGGACTGTTAAAAACATTGAAAGCAATGGGTGGTGGAACCTTCTAACAGTGGGCTCTACATTAAGCAGAGGGCACCTGGTTAGTTAACACCCAAGGTTCCACCAGTTGAGCTGGCCTTGCCCAATCAAAATCTCCACATACCATAGAAGGGGATAAATCCCCATTATGCATATGAGCAACATGTTAGGGAAGACAGTTTGAATTAGTCCTGCCTCAAGCAAAGGCAAACCCATCCATGAGATTGTTTTTACTCAAGGACCTGGGTGCACATTCCCCACAGAGGGATGGGGAAACGTGATATGTACCTCATGGGGATTTGATTTTTGGGTAAGCACAGTTTGTAATGTTGCATTGTATAATATTGGTTACTGAATGTCACTGCCATAACTACCATGGCCAATGAGTACGGAGTGGTCCAGATACACTACTTATGAGCTTCTGATGCAGCTTGCAATGAGCTGACAGCACACTAGCCCTCCTGCCCTGGAAGACATCTAGGATAGATAAAACCCACAATAATGGACTAAATTAACAGATGTCTCAGAGGGAAGGCCATTGACTATGGAAATTTTACCTGTGCTTGTGTGCATGTATATGTGTATATAGCTGGAGGTTTTAAGATTTGAACATGACATAGATAGTATAGAATAAGGGATGGGTAATGTCCTGGTTCCAGCCAGGACAGGGTGAATTTTTGCAGTAGCCAGGATGGGGCATGGCTAGGACATGGAGGTTCTTCTGTGACACCTCACATCATCTTCTGGGCATGGGGGAAGGTCAGGGTAGTGAGGTGGAGGGAGTGATCAGGTATTGTTGGGTGTTTTTCTGCTGCTCAAGACAGACTAAAATTAGCTATAGCAGTACTAGGTTTTCATGTTAGTTTGTAGGTGTTATTTGGGAATGTTATTATTGAAGCTTTCATCTTTTTAAACAAAAACCCAGACCCAAATCTATTGCCATAAGATTCACAGGAATTTTCATAATGTATGATCTGATTTTCAGTTTGGACTCCTTTATACCTCCCTGAGTTTTAATTTTGACTGTTATGCTTTTGCCTCTTAAAGCTTCCTTTCCTGTACTTGAACCAGGTTAAGAGTGCAAGGGAAGGTGAACGCTAGGCGTTCTTTATTTAAAAGCATTGCCTCTGTGCAACATTTTTGCCTCGCAAAGCTTATGGCTGCACTAAGGATTCTGTCTTTTTGTTTTTCCTTTTAATCTTTCTAGATCTTTAAGAATGTGCATGTGCTTTAGTCTTGCCAGTAGCTTTATAGCTTAATGAATTTAAAAAAGCGTTTTTTTACTATCATGTGCTCACAGTAGTAAAAGATTGCGGTTACAGTATTACATGTCTGTCCTTCTCCTGATCAGTGTTATCTATGTAAAACCAAACCAAATTCTGACAGCTTTGCTCTCACATGTAGAAGCTATTACTATTTTGGAGAGGACACTAAAGTGATGTTTATTTAGTCACTTTGCAGTTAAGGGGATAGTTTTTCACATAAGCTTATTGAGAAGAAAATTTCCTTCAAAACTGGAGAAATTTTACCTTTTAGAGAAAATGAATTTGCAGCTTTGGTGTGTTTTCTACAGCCTCATAGTCTGTCCTTTTAAAGCATTATGTCATCTTGAAGGAATTTTTAAGTAATGACATCTGGTTACTGGACAAGCTGGAACATAAGGAGTACTACTTTTGTTGGTTGCAGATACTGCTTTATTTAGTCAATACTGACACAGAATATTGATACTGTTTGATGCCAAAGGTTTGATTCTCCTGGTATGCATTTATCTAGTATAATGACTGTTTCAACTACTGTGCAGACGTTAAAATATTGCCTGTATGGTCTGTGTAAAAGATTTTCTCAAATATAGCTGTTCAGTTTACGAATTTAACTTTTTTTAGCTTTCAACAGAAATGTTTTCCTTTTCAGGGTGGATTACAAGAGGTGGCTGAGCAGTTAGAGCTGGAAAGGATAGGACCACAGCATCAGGCAGGATCCGATTCTTTACTCACAGGAATGGCCTTTTTCAAAATGAGAGAAGTAGGTGGATATACTGTTTTTATTTCCATGATAGTAATGTGCTGTGATAGTCACGTGAAATTGCTGATTCTGATAAGTCTGTGGTATTTTAAGGAGGTCTCCGAAGGGCCTCAGGGGTCAATCCTTTCTTCACAAAAATGAGACCCACCTGTATTTTCCCCCAAGTAAGTGTGAACCAGCCTTACTGATTTCCTGATTTGCTGCTTTGAGTGAGTATTTCTTCCCAATTCTGGCCTACGCCTGACTTTTGGATTTTTTGTGCAACTTTGTTTTGGGGTGTTTTTTTCTTCACCTGTTTTGCAGGGTGCCTTTTTTTAGGTGGCTGCTGCAGTGAGTTAAGAACTGCTGAAGCCAGATTCCTTTCTGGATGACTGTACTCAAGCCAATGGTTTTATTTTTTAGAGCTTTTGCTCAGTGTAATATCTAGCTGGTATGTACTGCTGCTTGTGGCAGGCTGGAAGGTGGGGAAGGAGTGTTGACTAACCACTTCTAACTAAACTTTCAGGCTCGAGGTATATTGAATAATGACTTACGGGCTGCTTTGAAGAATTTCCATGCATTTCTTTTTCCTTGCCATTGAGTGAAGCACAGTTTAAGGTTCTAAAAGATTATATACACTGGTCAGTTAATTCAAAGTTTACAGCAAGGGCAGTCAGGTCTTACAAGCTTTGTATTTCCTTGCTACTTGTCTGCATACAACAGGAAAATATTAGGATATTTTGCATTAGCAGAACAATCAAATGTCAAACAGGCCTCTTTTGGAAAGCAGTTGCACTGAACAAATGCCAGTGCATCAGAACATGGCATTCTTCCAGCAAATCAGTGTCATTTACCATGTCAAAATAGATGGCAATATCAAACCTCATTTTTTAATCATGTTAAGTACTATATGCTGAAGTCCACCTTCTGGAATTCAGCTTTTTGTATGAAGGAGAAAATGACCACAAGATTGTGACAAATACTAGTGACACAGCAGGTGAGTAATAAAGAATGATGGTTTAAGCTGGTTTGCTCATCCTAACACTCAGTTCTGCCTCTGCTGGAGCTGTTACAGTTGTCAAGCAGGTCATGGGCTACAGATGCAATAAAAAGGATTACATTTCTGGTATGACCCAAGCCCAGTGCAGCTACCTGCTGTCTGCCCAGTATTGTTAAACTTTCACTCTTGAGTTTGAAGCAAAATCCAGAGCAAAGAAAGGGAAGCCTGTGATAATCATGCTTAAGATACAGCCTTTCAAGTTAGTTTTCTAGAGTAAAGGTTCAATCAAACCTGATAGTTTCTTTAATGAGATGCAGTTTCTGTTAAGTGGCAAACTAACTGGTTGAATTTATTTACTAAAAGCTTTCACCAGAAGTAGAAATTGCTGAGGCTTTTTTACTGCAATACACTTGCTTAATTAAGTCAACAAACATGGACTGATAATGACTTTTCTTTTTCCTCAGTACTTACACTCTTTGCAAATACAGCACTTCTAAATAAGAACACAGTAGTAAGCAGAGAGAAATACATTTAATGTAGATTTTTAAAGCCTTTTCAGCAGAGTTCAGTGTTTAAAAATATATTTCTGAGTAAAAAGACTTGACTTTATAATGCTTTCAGAGGCACAGCATGTTGTTACTAATTGCTGTGAAGGAGATGGAACTTGATCGCTGGGTCTTGGAGTGCCAGCCAAAAAAGTTACTGATCCTCTTCTTTCCATCAGGAATACTTAAATAATGATACTACAAGAGTAGAGTTGTTATTTTGGGCTTTTTCCTACCTGCTTTATTTCATTAAGAATTGCTGGGGACTGTAAAACTTCTAATTAAAGTCTCTGATTCCTAGAGTACAGAACTTTCCATCCTAACTGTGCTGCTAAAAGCAAAGCGTGAAGGGAGAAATTTTGAGCTATGTGGTATATACAGGCCTCCATATTTAGAGGGTGTATTGCATCCATCCTATTTCTGCATACTTCTGCTTGTCTTAGATTTCTGATATAGGTGATGACTCAGAATGTGGACCACTGGGGTGTCCAGGATTGCTGTGAAGGTTTTAGGGTGAACAATGTTTGTGTGTGTGTATGTGTCTTCTTATTTTTGGAAGACAATTTGTGATTTTGTGCTTGAAAACCTAAGTCTGAAAGGCTGAGTTTCAGAATATCATGGGGTTTATTTTGTCTTTTGCTGAAAGGTTCCATTTGCAATTTAGACTTGTAATGTGTAAATGCAGTCTTGGTACAAAATTTTGCTGTTCCTCATTAAATGACGTCCCGCTCTGTGAGGAGCTGAAAATGCATCTTTCTGTATTTCTCTGAACTCTGTCATGGGTTTTATGGTCATCCTCCCCACCCCCAAATCTATATAAAGTAAATCAGGACATATCTCTATTTCAAGACAGAGTATGGTGAAAACTTCACACTAAGGAGAGGTAAGGGAACGGGCACTGATGATGGATGCTAAGCATATGCCTGTTGTAAGAAGCACCACAGGAATCAAGTGGAGAAATACCTTTGTTGCACTTGCAGATATATGAGTGATGACTAATACAAAATTGTGAAAACATTGCATTTGGCTATTTAATTGGGAGAGGTGCACAGGAAGACTGATTGTGTTTCTTGTCAAATAGCACATTGGGATAATGTGTTGAGATTAAGTGTGTTATTATACTAATTATATCATCTTTTGCACCTTGGGATTTGATATCTTATTTTAAAAGAAAGTAATTTTAAAGCCTTTCTAAAGTTCTATTGAAACCAAACCTTTTCTTTTCAATAATTCATGTCTCTCTTTTAACTTTTTAGATGTTCTTTGAAGATCACATTGACGATGCCAAATATTGTGGCCACTTATACGGTCTTGGTTCGGGGTCATCTTATGTACAAAATGGCACAGGAAACGCTTATGAAGAAGAAGCCAACAAACAGTCATGACATGAAATGAAAGGCCGTCTTTTTGACCTCCACATGCTTGTATATAGGTTTTATCTCTGGTTGAACCCCTTGGACAATTAAGGCTTCCCCCCCTCTCCCCCCTTTCTCAGCACACTTTCTTTTCTGCCTTTCTATGTACTAAACTTGACTGTTCCTATCACAGATTTTGATCTTAATATTGATACGTAAAATTTTCTGGGTTACATTTTGGCCTCTTAACAAGCCCGTTTGTAAAGAAGCATGTATAGGATCAGTGTGGCAGAGAGAAGGGGAAAGTTGAATCATAATGAATATTCTGGTAAACCTACCTACATCGTTATTCCAGTTTTTTGTCTTTCCCTTCCCTTCTCTAAATTAATTGGCTCTGATTATAACTAACTTCCCCCTTCATGTCTGTTCCTTCCAGTATGCAGGCGTTTTAGCTATTCAAGATTGTGGACCATCAAATTTGCACTTTAGAGAGCGACTCTGACTCAGATCCTCTGTTTTATTTGAAGTTTGTTTTGGTTTTTTCTTTTGCCCTTAGCTGGAAAACAATCACCTGCCAAGTTCAGCAGCTTCAAGCTGTATTTCCTTGGTATCTCAGCCCACACAATGGGACTTATTTGCTGCATAATCTCTGTTTGTTCAAGCAAAACAAACTACTGAAATCATAGTAATTGCTCTTACTTTACTAGTGTTCGGTCATCTTCCAACACATCCTGCACATGTCAACTGCTGGTTGGCCTGCTGCTTTAAAACCGCTCTGTGATGGGGGAAAGAGGCTTGAAAAAACAGCTTTACACCCTTCAGGAAAAGAACAGCTATGACTTTAGCCTTTTTGCCATTAAGCTGAGAGTTGAAGTATATTGGAAAAGTAGGAGTCTTGTAATGGCACACTTCTCTTGATTAACCTCGTGGCTTTTATTCTAGTAATGTACACCTCAGATATTTTTTATGGAAGTCATATTTATTATGTACTTGATTTCATGATTTTTGTAAGTCAGTTTAGTTGAAGATAAACCCCAAAGATCTGAAAAAATAGTATTTAATTGAATTATTGAATTTGAAGGACAATTAAATCATGCTTTTTTGTAGTTGTTACAAAGACAGATGTTACAGGTATTTGTTGTAAGACAACAAAATATAAATAACTTACAGCTAATAAAGTTACCTGAGGAGTGTAATGCTAGTTTATTTTTGAGTATGTCTTACAATATATTTTAGATATATTGTTTTAAAGGACCCTAAAGTATGTTCTTAACTCTGCATAGCATGTATACAGAGCAGTTGTGCAGGAAGGATTTTTGGTATTGAATAGCTAAATACTAGCCTGAAATGATGGAATGCGTGACATTGTGTGTCTGTGCGTGTGCACGCGTACGTGTGTCTGACACGGAAATCAATGGCAGAAAAATCTCCAAATGTTCACCAATTACTGTTTTATCTTGTACTTAAAAGCAAAAAATCGAACACCTTTTTCTCATTGAATTATGATGATGATGTAACTGGGCGGTCCTTTTTAAACAAGTAATTTGCATAACAGAGGGTATTTGTTTTTAAAGCTTTTGTAAATAAAGGCCTAAGAAATGTTTTCTTACATAACAACAGACTGGTGGTTTTGTTGCAAAATTTTTTCTGGAATGTGATTATTTAGTCAGTTCAGCTCTGTTTTGTTAGGCATGATAGTTCTCTCCTACAAGCTTATAAAGGGGTCTAACTCGCTGCTCCCTGACTGATTCCACATTCAGAGCAGAATTGTGTTCATGTGTTCCCAGTCATTTAATTCTTACTGTCCTGAGTTGCAAGAGTGGTGATTATAATTTACTTCTGAGGCATCGTAATCCCATTAGTAATTTTATATCATTATGCATTAGATGATGGTGACTTGTTTTAACTTCAGTTGTCTTTAGCTTTAAGATAGTGATAGTGAAAGCAGGATGAATTCTTACTGTGGCCTCCAGGGAAAGTTTGCATACACATGGAATGAAGAACCCCCGAAGTTTGATGCATTTGCTTTAAAGTAGTAACTTTGCCTAAAGCATGTGGATACAGCTATCTCGTTAACTTGAGCAGAATGACTCTTCGAAGGACTTTAATGGGTTTTTGTTTTGAAGTAACTTTTTAATCGAGGATCAAAGGAAGTTTTTAGAGCCTTCTGAATGTGTGCCTACAGTAAAAGTTCCAGTGCCGATGGGGATGTGCTTTTGAAGCGACTGCTGAGCATCCCATATGCTGTGCTGTGCTTTTCTTTTCTTTGCTTCCTGTCATAGAATCATATAATGGTTTGGGTTGGAAGGAACCTTAAAGATAATCTAGCTCCAACCCCCTGCCGTGGAGGGGGACACCTTCCCACTAGACCAGTTTGTTCCACTAGACCAGTATTTGACGTCAAAGAATTCTACTCTTGAGTTTTCTTCCAGTAACAAAAGCTTTTCTCAAAAGCCACTGGTCAGCATGAAACAGATTATGCTTTATTCTGTGAGAGAACTCTTGGTCTTCATCACTGTGATCTGTCTGTTGAGAGTTGATTACGGCTGGGGAGACATCTGTGCATCATTCATTTCCTTGGCCAAATTAGATTTAGTTTCCATTAAGGAGTGATTTAAATTGGGAATTGCAGGAGATTATGAAAAAAGTAATTTCTTATGTGTAGGACCATTACGTGTAAACTTCAGAGCCTGAAATCTGTTTCCAAAGTGGCTTTAATTGCTTTTGCAAAAATTAATGTGCAGGTACAGTTCCAGCTGCTAGACATGCACCTTTTTGTTCAGAGACAAGAATTCTCTTTCTAGGCCTCTGCTTTTCCCAATCCATTTAAAATACACTGTTGTTGAGTAGGTTTGTCAGAAGAAATGCAGTATCAAAACCTGTTATATTTGATCTTTCTATTTTTAATCCACGTGTATTTTTGGCTTCTGGAGTCAGATGAGTGTTCCAGGAACCTTATGTTCTCTGTCACTATTTTTTTAATGTATATAGTTTTTATTTTAAGCATTTAGTTCCTTTCCTCATTGAAACTAGGCAAGAAGCATCGTTGAGGTGGAGGAAAATAGGTCTGGAACACATTCAGAGTATTTAAGGCTTTTTCCCATATGAATTTGTTGATGACATGTAACCTCTGACATCCAAGAAATTTCTCTTATCTTACCTGACTGGTTACTCCATGCTCAAGAATGGTTCATTCCCTTATTCAGAAAATCCAAAAAAAGTAGTAGGAAGCCTGCAGTCATGAACAAGGTTCTTCTGATTCAGCTCAAAACTCAGAAAAGTGGAAGCAGGACATGTGAAATTGTCTGAAGTGTGGATGAAGGGGTTGGTTTAAAAAAAGCAAGGTCCATCTGAAGTTGATTTCAGTGAGGGACAAGAAAAGCTTGTACAGGGACATCAGGAGCAATGTGACACTACTGCTAAATGGGGGTAGGAGACTTACTTATAAAGGACATGGAAAAGGCCAAGCTACTCAATGCCCTCTGTGCTTTGGTTTTTACTCTTAGGACCTGCCTTTAGGAATCCCAGGTCCCTGAGATGCCTAGCAAAGTCTGGAATAAGGAAGATTTATCCTTGGTGGAGGAAGATCAGATTAGGAATGTAAAAACAAACTGGACATAAAGAAGTTCTGTTTTAAACTCCCAATTGGTTATTCAACCTTGAATTAACTAATAACTCACTTAAACTAACGTGCAGTGAAAGAAAACACTTCTGTACTGAAGCAGTTCTTAGAACTTCCCTGGAAGTTTAATATTTACATGTCAATGGATTTTGGGTGGTGTGGGTTCATTGCAGTTTATTAACCCGTAAAATAATTAACTGAAATTTTAAATAAAACAGACTTCTCAAGATTTTTATTTAACACTACCATGTCAATGATGGCAAAGAAAGCCAAAAGCCTCCAGTAGAATTGTGGGTATTTGTCTAACTAAATTGTTGAGTTTGAACAAAATCTCACAAAGAATAAATCCCAATTTTTACATAGAGTAAAATCAGTTATCTCTGTACTTTTCTATTCATACCATGAAGTTATTTTTCTGGTACATCTGATGTTTAGTGCACCTTAGTTGGTTCATGGGAGATTGTTTTATTTCCCTCTTGCATGAAGGTCCTTATTTGGTGTTTATTTCCCTCTTGCACCACCCTCACACAGGTAGTGAAATGAGGATGATTCTCCTGCATTATTGTAGCAGTCTTGGGTTGGGAATAAATCTGCCCATTGATGCCAGCTGTGAAGATCTGATTTCTGCAGAGGCTGGTGGTGTCCTTCTGCCAGCACAGATGAGATACTATTTTCTGCCTCTGTTGAAGTAGGAGAATTGTCTTGCCCAAGCGTGCTCTTTCCTGTGCTCGTAAGACACTTGCCTCAATTAACTGTGTAGGATAATGTGAGGGAGATCTGGAGAAACACAGAGAAGGGAAAAGGCTTCCCTTCCCCTATGAGGTAGAAATTCGCAACAGATGAACTTTTTTAAGCTGCGTTACAGAAAATGTGCTTTATCTTTTGTAGGGCAGCAAAGCAGAGCTGAGGTTGCATTGGCAATACCCTTTCTTTACTTTTCATCATATAATAGCTGAGCTTGGCAAGCTCCTCGTTTCCTTCATTCCTGTCCCTCTGCATGCTCTGGAGAGTAGCTGTAGTATCTATGACAGTGTTTCATATGAAGGTGATTTTTACTATTGTATCTATTTGAAATACCAGCCAGTTAAATCTCTTGATGTGATGGAGAAAATAACTGGAAACAAGTTCCTGTTGTTCAGGCTGTAACACAGTTTGTGTGTGTTGGCTATTTTTGCCTTTATAACAGGATCTCTTTCTTAAGTGAACTAAGAATTATTCTATTTTCAGAAAAAAAAAAAAAAGGAAAGTGACTTCATAAAGTGATGACTGTCAGGAAGTGTTGGGTCTGTTCCAGTTATGCCAATCATTTAAACTATGAGCATGCAGAGGGGGAGAAAGGGGAGATGGCTCATGGCACACACTTTCAACTGCTGCACTCAAACTATTGGGACCATCTGCTTGAGATTACAGTGATCTAGGATGAAGGGTGTGATCAATGCCTCAAATACTGGATTTCAGGATGACTGAGTTACTGTATTTCAGTGATGAGTGACAGCTTGGAGAAATGAAGGAATTACCTATCTAGAATCAACTCTGGGAGGGAGAAGAGTAAAGAGAACATAAGTATTAATTGTACATTTCACATTAAACACTTTTAATCTGGACTTCTATGGAAAGGAAGGAGAAGAGAAAGAAAGACAAAAAATTTAAAGAGGGAACAACTGAAAAAGTGCTGAGGCAATTGGGAAGGCTTTCCTTAGGTTATGTCAGATGTCACTTGCTCAAAGTTTCATCCCAGAAGGCTGCTGCTTTTCCCATCATACTACAAGGTCACTGATAAGCAGGTGCCAGATGCAAGTGAAGTAGCAATAGAGACATCGCACCACCCCCACTGCCTAGCAGCACATTCTATTTTTAATCTTGTTTTGGATGAGGATGTTTGTATATGGTTCAATACCAATATTTATGGAAGGGTTTTAAAAACAGGATGAGCTTGGACCATATAGTGCAGGTTATGTCTGAACTGGAAGAGGTAAAAGCTGCTTTCATCTTTACGTAACTTCTGCAGTTCTAGAGGTCCCTGAGCAGTCAGTCTCACTCCTCTCTGCACTGGAGGTGGATCCAGCACTTTCCTAAGGAAGACTGTTAGGAAAGGGGAAAGGCAGGCAGCTCTGAAGAATCTGGCATGGCAGGGAGTGGAGAGCCCTCATGAAGCAAAGCTGCTGTAACTACCTTTCTTGTACCTACTCACTTCTATAAAGTATAGGGGGTTTAAGACACACTGTTCACCCACCCCCCCGGCCCTTTTTTGGGGGACGAAATTCCACCTTTTTGACCATCAACAGTACGCAAAGGAGTGCAGCTCCATCTGCTCTGCCAGCATAAAGGCATGGAGTGTTTTGCCCATGAAAGATGGTAAAAGAATTGGTTCCTTCTCAACCTCTTTCAGTGCCAGTGTGTTGTGAGGTGCACCCTGGAGAAGGAAAATAAACCTATAAAAGTCCAAGACTCCTGGTGAAGGGGTGAGGGGGGACATTTACAGCAACTATGTTGTTAATGAAGCCCTAGTGGAGATGTTCTGCTCTTCAGGTACATCACCAGTGAAACTGATGGTAGTGTGTCAATGACTACCACATACATGACATGCTGAACATGAAGCATTTATTTATGTGAGCAATACATTAACAAGTGGCAAAGTTATACACTAAATTTATGTAGAAATATATTTCCCCCCACCCCTCCACACACCAGTCAACTGAATCAGGGGAAGAACTCTCAGTCCAAATAATGATGAAAACCAGCTACAGCATTCCATGCACTAAAATAAACTTACTTCCTTTCTGGAGTGTCCCTCACAAGAGATACTCAAGAACCATCTGTATTTAATACTGTGCAATGTGCTCTAGGATGATCCTGCTCAAGCAGGGACCAGATAACCCCAGTTGTGGTCCCATCCAACCTTAGCCACTGTGATTTTGTGTTTCATTCATTACCTGCCCAGTCATAGTCTACTAAAGAACTTTCATTCTGTAACCTAAACTGGACAGTGTTTTTTCTCTCCAGTTAAAGAATTAAAGTGCATAACAGCAGCTGTGTCTTAACTTCTCAACTGCTCATCAAGATTGTGTTCCATTTTCTTAACAAAAATAGTTCTCGGCGAAGACTGAGCACTCCATCACCAGTACATCAACTGACATAGAGTATGTGTGTAATACTTCTGGTGCAGACGTTTTGGGTTTGTTCTAACCTACAAATAAAAGAAATCTGTTACACATGTAGGGAGCTATGGTCCATATAACTGTTTACATATATACAAAATAAATTTAACTCTGTTGTCATTTGGGACTCAGGCCCATCTGAGGAGTCCGCAGAACTTGTCCAGTTTCCACTAAAGCTTGAAAAGCAGTCATACCTCTAGACAAATATCAGGGATAGTATTTTCTTTTTAGCAAAAAAGTAGATTAGTAACTGTACAGTAGGTAAAAAGCATTCCTTAAAAAAAATACAGAAATTACACAAAAGGCTGTAGTAAAGTGCCTAGCAAGAATATAAAGGACAGGAGTATCAGTGTAAGCAAACAACATTGCATCCTTGCTACCCTGACTTCTTCACAAATTCTCCTGCATGCATTCTAACACTGACGACGGTCAGTATGTCAAAAAGAGAATTTCCACTTTGTTATAGAAAGTATTAGAGGGTTTAAAGCCAAGAATATAGTCATACTATCGGAAAGTATACTTTGGAGCATGATTAGCTCCCTTTTGTCCATACTCTACACAGTGAGAACTGCCAGGAACCCTCAAAGCCTGCTGACAGTGCTCTTCATGGAGACACAGCTCATGCCCATCCAGAGAGCAGATGGAGGTACAGCCCTCTGGCTCAGATCTGCTCAGTGTTTACCTCTGAGCTACCATCCTTTCTTTCCCTTTCTCCTCCCTTCATCAGTGTCTGTTTCCCATGCCTCCATCAGTTTTCTGTGAGGGGGACAGCCTCTGGCTGCAACAAAGCTGCAGATTATTTAGGGCTATTGTGCTTTCCAAGTGTGACTTCTGAGAAATGGAGAAGCCAGGCATTTCTTGATCCATTATCTCTGTCCTTCCTCTACACTGATCCCCAGCCTTACTGAGAGATCTCAGAGCCCTGGACACAGAGAGGCTGACATCTGTATTAGATCCATTTCCATGACGTGTTTTGCTGGGGAAGAAATCTTTTGTCTTTACATAAAAATATGGAGCAAGATACACTGAAGCTGAATTTCAACTTTCTACTCAGTATTTTTAAATGCATGCTCCATGACAAACCACCCTGTGACTAACTGCATAAAAAACAAGACTCTACAGATAGAGAACCTGAAGTGTTAAAAAATATATTTTCCCTCTCCCCCTTATCCCTTGACAAGTTCGCCTTTAAACAAACACGAATACGAGGTAAGTTGACAGAACAACACTGAATAAAGAGCTGCAAAAAATCTTTTGGTAACTAGATCTCTGCAGGCATCATGTAAACTGTATGCTACCTTCATGCTAGTTTAAAAAAGGTGTTCTACATCAAGGGATTCACACTCTGGCACTTCTGGCAATAAACAGATGTTTTCAGGCTGGTAAAATTTTGAGATTAAAAAAAAAGTAAAATAAATACATTTTCCCTCACTAGAGAAAAAAAAAAGCCACATTTTGCTACGCCAGCTGTCACTAAAATTGCAAACCCAAGAAAGACAAATTTTGAAGTTACCTGCTGGTAGAAGAGTTAATGATAGTATCTTTTGGTTTCAGAATTATATCACTTAGTCCTGCTGCCAGTTTCCTGAACAAATGACTGGCATTTTTACACTGTGAACCAAACGACTAAATAACTCAGGTTTGACAACAGAAGCATTTTCATGTTTCAACTGAACTCAGCATAGTCTGAGAGGTTTTCACTTTTTTTTTGACTAGTCTTCTTATGTAGCCCCCTAGAAAGCATAACTAAGTTCCTCCTAAAGTTGTTTTCAGAATAGAAATTTGCATTTAAATGTAAACACTGATACCATAAATGTAGTGTATACAAAAGGCACAAGACAATTAGATTTGTGTTGCTGAAACTTCCTTGACTTTAAGAGCCAAAAACACCTCTTTTATTCTGGTAAGTAAACTCTGATCCTAAGAAAGCTGCCAGGTCCTAACTTAATTGAATGGGATTTCTCGTGTGCAGCAGCTTGGCTTTTTGGTATTGCAATCAAAAGTCCATTGTCCTGTAAACGCAAATATCACAAGCTCTAACAATAAGTCTCCTTGACTGTATATGGTATTCATTAAGTTATGCAATAAGAAAGGCAGTGTCTTGAAGAAAAAGTGAAAAAGATAATCTGAGACAAATATTGATTAATAAGAAATTAGTAAGTGGCCCTCAGTAACTAACACAGGTTGGTAAAAAGCCTTTTAGATCAAAGTTCAGGGCCAACATTTGCTTCCCAAAGGGGTTAAGAGCTCCAAATTGGACAATAAAATTCCCATTTCATAGGACTATTCTGTGCAGCTCCCATCAAAATCCCCAGCTGGTGCCAGTTTCATTTACATATGACCCATCTGAACACAGGCTTTTTATCACATCACTGAGCAGTGACCCACTGTAGCATTCAATTAACCAAAGGATTTTTTTCCCTCTCAGCAACTTTTCAAACTCTTGGTAGTGCAGATCTGAGGGAAAACACAGCTTTTACAATAATGTTTTCCAAAAAATGTTCCAAAACCAGTCAGACACTTCACTTAGGTCTTCTTATCTTCAAAAACTGCTTATCAAGGGCTCAAAACAAAATACAGTCCACCAAGCCAATAAACTATTCCTAATCAACACTGGCTTTTCTCCCAATTCATAAAGCCAGTGCAAAAATTTGATTTAAAGTCAACTACTTGCAACAACTTGAATTAAAAGATGAATTTTCAAAACCAAGCCAAGAACATGAACTGATAGTAAAGAGGTCACATTTTTCTTGTGCTGAATATCAAAGTAAAACCAGCCATTGAATTTTTACAATTGTAAACGCAGACTCTTCTTTTTTTCTACTTTCTAGTACTCAGTCATCCTTCACCATTCAAACCCAGTAATTTTAAGTTGAAACATCCTTTATATGGTTCAGAAGTAGTATGTTTAGTTTCGTGTTTCAAGCAGTGACATGGAGACAGCTAATCATCTGTCAGTTTGTTTTCTGAGCACATCCATAGAGGAGCAGACAGGAGCAGCTGGCCAACAGGGCTGATATTCGGAAGAATGCACCTTCCTTCCAACAACAGCTTGTTCTTAAACTGGAACAGAATATTAATCACAAAACACATTATTAGAATCAAAGAATACTTAAAAATTATGTTATTGTAACACGTCTCATCAACTTGAAGGGGAAAGTGACCAACAGCAGAATAAAACTTCCACCCTGAAGAAGAACCCAGTAAGACTCACGGTTATGTTATTGATCTACTCCAGGATGACAGTGGTAAGTACTGACTACACAGCAAGCAGGCCACCAGTTTATAAAATGACATGAGCTATTTTTACAGTACTTCCAGGTACTAACATAATTCAAAACCCATTCTCTATTACATTAGTGTAACCACTTATGGCACTTTCAGTAATTAGTCCTCTTCTGAAATATGAAGGATTATAGGATACAGGATATTGAACAGATCTTTCATTGGGACAGAAATTCTAATTCTAACACATTGGCAGGGGCTGTGGGCTGTATTTTTCATATCTATGATGAAATGACATGGTTTTGTTGTGGTGACTTCAGCAGCTCTATTAAAAGTATTCTATTCAATCCCTAGGAACAAACATAACTCAAATATTGTCAATAAAGAAATGAAGTTAAATGCAAAGTAGCTAAAATAAGTTTTTGTATAAGGGCTCTTATTCCAGCCCCCCATTCCAGTATGTGACGTATATGTAGACAGTAATCCATCTTTTTTGTTACTTCTCCGGAAGTTTTAACTGCCACATAGAAGTATCTCAGAGCTAAGGGTACAACCACTCTGGTGCTTATGCTCATGCCAAAGAATTACCTACCCTTACTACCCTTCTGAAAGTGCACGAGTCCATCTGAGGCAAAACCAACTTCCAGGAGCCCTTTCATGTGGCTTTAGACTTACTTTTTGGAACATAACTGCCTCTGAAAGTAGTCTCTCTTTAAAAAGCCAGGTTTCAAAATGGAGGCTTTAAAAAAGAAAAAACAACACCAAACAAAGCCCCCAAAACCCCAGGGAGTGAAGTAATCAGACTGCAAACACAAATCTTTCTCAGACTGGACTAAAAGAAAAAAATAATTAAAACAGAGCACAAGATGTTTATCAAGCTGAACAGCTGGGAAAACCCACCCACTTTTAACATCTTTAAAACAGTCACAGTCCATGTTTGATATTCAGAGTAATCTGAATGACAAAGTTCAAATAAAATGTACACACTCTTCAAAAAAAATTAAAATTTAAAAACTATTGTTTAAGTAAATAAAGTGTTAGGACTTCAGAAAGTAGAACTCCAACCTAATGTAACTAGTTGTAATTAATGGTATTTCTGTAACAATCCAAAAATCTGTTGCTTTAAAGTCTATCTCCAATGTTTTACTCTTGTTTAGTGATGACATGTAAGACATTACACTAACTGAAGGTAAATAATTTAGTCTTTTCCAGAAGCTGTTCTTTTGTTGAAAGAACTAATGGATTAAACAGGGCAGAAATGCAGCATTTTACATTTTGAACAAAGGGTTAGAAATGAGGGGTTTATATTCTATTAAAATAACACACACAGAGCAGTGAAAATTGAAGACACCATCTGAGTTGCCTTCGCTCATCTCTTTAACTCTGTTCATCTGACACCCACATTTTCAACACCTCTAACACTTCACACCATCAAGTTTGCAGATGTACCTATATCTGGAACTGTGTCTTCATCACTGAACACAAAACCAGAATGTAAGGGCCAAGAGGTTTTTAAATGCCTTTTGTGAACCAAACTGAACTTTTGGGAACTTTTTGGTACGAGCTATGGGCCCATCTGTTGGTATCTGCACACCTGCTAGTTTTATAATCTGCCTTGACAGTGCAGTACCATTCCTAATGGGTCAAGTAACAACCACTGCAGTTCCCTGATGACTTTCTATGCCTTTCATTTCCTCCATGAGGGACCATGAGCAACCTCACAGCTACAACAGCATGTCCAAGAGTCATATTACACATAAATGAAGGACATCCACTTGAGACACTTTTTCAGGATGACTGAAAAGGTGCTTCCAACAGCAGAGAAGAAATGGCTTTGCTGGAACAACTCCTCTATACCAATTATTTGGTATGCAGAAATTCTTAGGGTTGGAGTCAACCTTTTTATACAGTTTTGAATACAAAATAGTTTCATTCTGTAAGCTTTGGAGGAGTTAGCAATATTCAAGTACTAGAGTAAATATGATGATTGTGTTCATTCTCCACAACCCAGGGTAAAGGTCAAGTCCTGTTATGTACCTAGCAGAATTTACTAGCTGCTTCTCAAACCCGATTTTTGAGAAGTCTGTGTTGCAAGATATTAATGCAAGAGATCAAGAAAATCTCAGCTGTTTTTGACAAAAGGTGATTAAATGCTCAGGAGGTCACATGGACACCTTTTGTCTTCAGTAGGCAGCACGTTTTTACTATTAAATAGGATGCAGTTCACTACCTGACTCAGAGCAAGACACTAATAGCTTATATATCAGACTAAAACCATTTTGCTTCACCATTTGATAGACTTTTATCTGCTTTAGCAGACAAAGCTATGATCTTTGCATTCAGTATTAAGAACCAGCCTGATTTTCAAACTTAGTGCTACAAATACTGGCTGAACAGCTCGAATACTCACAACCTCCGTATTTTTCTAAAGAAAGGGAATAACAATAATAATAACAACAACAATATCATTATTATAACATTGGACTACTACCTAAATTAGTATAAAGATCAAACTAATTTGCAAACATGACACATCAAGAAATAGGAGGTTTAGTTTGAAACTATGAATTCATGTGCTACAACACATAGTAAAAAAATAAATTGAAGAAAAGAAAACAGAAAGTGTTTTAGTAGTTTTCTTTTGTGCATTCTTCAATGGTAAGGAATCAGTGAATAAAATATTAAGAACGGAGAATATTACCATACCTTTCCTTACATATTCAGATGTTTCTTTTAAGGGAAATTAGGTTTCATTTTCCATGGTTAATGCAGGATTGCTCATACCTTAAAAGACAAAAAATAGTATTCCCACAGGAAAAGGTCTCATGTCAATTCCAGAAAAAACTACAACCCTGAATTAACAATCATTTTAATGTCATTACACTATTACCAAGTCTATTCCTGTCCTGTGTCTATTACACAGCTTTTCACTAGCTGCAAACAGGTGTTACCTCTTTTATAAGCAATTTGTTGTCAGAAGTGCTATCAAGCCTACCTTAAAAAAATAATTAGCACCTACTGGTTTCAGTGTTCTCAGTATCCCTTGGTCAGGTTTGGGAAAGGCACAGCAGCTTGATACATGGAACTTCCTACAAGCATGTATTTAAAATAAGCTTCATGAATTTTGGTTCATGAATACAAACCACGTGACCGTGGTCATTGTTACACTATATCCTCCAAAACTAGTTTATACAACATAAATCATTGCAGCATAAGTCAACTCCTTACCAACTTTGCCCTTTTCAGCCTTTGCAGTAGCTTCTGACCAAGCTGGTGTATCTGTAAGTAGGTGGCTCTGGGAATCACGCAACGGCTTTGCAGGAAACAGATGGTTCTCACTGTAGTGCCAATAAAAAGAACATTAGTGAACTGCAGTCATTTTTCATCGTCTTACCACACATTACAAACAGTTTGTCATACGCAGTAATTTCCTTACCTTACCTTGCTTCTTGTCTGATGAATCACTACCTTTTTATCATTACGTACATTACACTGTAGTTGTCACAAGCGCAAGCACAATCTAAAAAGCAACTCCCTAGCACAGGGGTTTTTAATTTGACAGCTATTGTATATTAATACATGCACTTCAGCCCCAAATGCACTCTTGACATGATACACAGTGGAGAGAACATCTCCAGAATCTCTTTCCTAATGTAAGCTATGGAATGCTGGGGTAAGATAAAACATCAGTAAGCAGCTAGCCGAAATGTCGTACTTCTTTAATGAATAAAAGATTGTCAATATGATTCCATTATCATTTCTTAGCCACATATTCAAGTCTACTATACCTATCACACTTTTCATTACGTAAATGTTTTGAAAAAGATGCAATATGACTTTATTTAAAGGAGCATGTGCATACTTTTCACACTTTAAAGATGTCATGTCCATTAAGGGTAAGAATAAATAAAATATGTTCTATTATCAGCAGAAAGAACACTTAATATTCAGTTTCCTGCGCTTTGGCACACGTGCCATTAGGGACTCCCTCAAATGAAGCAGCTTTCACCAGACAAGAAGCAGCAGGGGTTCCCCAAAAGCCATGCAGGGTAATGCATTTGTATCACAGGCAGACTGACTAATCATCTCCTATGTATGCAGAATAGAATGCTGCTGATACTGATTATTAGGCAGGTGTGGAAAATTCAGGTCCTGGGATGCCGCTGAACCGAGACAAAGCACATTGGGGGAAAAACCCTCCCCATCTCATTTCCATAAATTTAAATATAAATCTGAGGATTACCTGATTTACAGCTTAACTGTTTAAAATCTGAGTTGGATTTATTAAAAGGATATTCTTCATTTCCCTACCACTTTTAAGTACATTATACATCGTTTTGTTTATGTGTGCACAGGAAAAATAAAATCAACTATTTGAAGCGAGTAACAAAAAGCAGATTACTTTTTGGATGATGAATTAAGTCCACCAGGTGTGGAAGCTTGCTCAGGATCCTGATTAACAAGGCAAGTTGGAAAGGAACAACCATCCCCTAAACTGAAAAATTCAGAATTAGTGTCATACATACAAAGTACATTACATACATACAAAGTTAAAAAAAATTTTAACTTTGAAGAACTTTTTTTATTAAAGTATTGCTATATCTTATTTCAAAAAACTAACCATCCCCCAAAACTCTCCGGATCCTGATTATTCAACAGTTTAAACAAATGAAGCATGAGGAACAGTATACCTTGAAAACACAGGCAGCAACCAGTATTTCTTCTCATCGCCAAACACCTGCCTTAGGTTTTTGCTGAAGCCCAAGCTAAAGCCATTCTTATCTGTTCTGTGACGAAATATGGGAGCTCTGAATACCTCTGAAAAGAAAAAGATTATTTAGATCTCTTTGCAAGTTAGCATGTTTAAGTCTCCCACCAGTATTTAGGCCATTGCACTGCGGGTACCGTCATCCATGAGGAAAGGCTGTACCACCCAAACGACTGAGAGTGAGTGAGTGCACTCTTAGAAGCCAAAGTCAGTGCTACACAGGCACTGTGCATATGGAGCAAGTCCAATGGCTGCAGAAGGGTGCAAGTCTCCTTCACTCTCCTCCCTCATCAAGGCAAGGAACAGTGAGGAACTCACTTTTCAAGAAGGCATGGTATGTTTATAAGAAGATTTCAGCACGTGACTATACCACAGAGAGTGTTCAAGAAAGAAAAACCTGAACAAAGGGTTTATTACAGAAAAAGTAATGGAAAAGAAGAAAAAGTTAACCCACTTTAGTAGTAAGACTAGCTTGTAACACCCTGGGGTATGAAAATACTGTGTGTTTCTAGCACTGCATAAAGAAACGTCTTTGCTCGTAGACCCAGATTATTCCCCCTGGACACCCAACCTAAATTTCTGGAGAAGAGAGCTAAATATAGCTTCAAGTGTTGCAAAGTGCCTGAAGCAGAATATTCATTCACTTTCCACCAAGTGACTGATAGCCATTTAATTGCCCTAACTGGCTACACATAGCAGGCAGCTGTGTCCTGATGTCCTGACAGTTCAGCTCCCACAAACCATGTCAGAACCATGCTGAGACTGTCCTTCTGCAGTCAAACCTTAGCTATGAACTGCTGGAATGACCTTCCACATGCCGTGTGCATTACATACAATGGGTTTTAAAGAAGGGGGAAGGGAAAATGGGGGCACCCTTTTAGATGCCCATGTTAGGCCAGGAAAAGAACTCCCAGGATGATTTAAGCACAGTCACACTTAAAGCTATCATGGCTTCATTACCAAAATTGCATTTTTAAGGCTTCACATACTGAGCAATTTCTCAAAGTAAAACAGGAAGAGACACCCAGATTTTTCTGAGTAACTTAAGTATGCAGGAAACATGTTATATTACCAGTATGGGATTCCATTTGTTTTGAAAACATGAAATGTTGAATTAGAAGTGTAATGTATTATGGTTACCTCTGAACAATTTTTTTTGCACTAAAATTAAAAGATGAGTTTATAACCAGAACACTCATTTATTTCCATTCAAATAAGCATCTTTAATAAAACTTTTCTTTACTTATACCTAGATAGAAATTAATACCAGTAAAAAATTGTTCAAAGTCAATGGTTTGTTAGAATACTGAAGAAACTCAAAAATCCTAGAGGAAATTTTAAAGCAAACAAGCTTTCTTCCATTGATACAGATATCTATTCTCAAAGTTTTCCATTAATCACCAAAATCATCATTAATCATCATTAGCAAATCCAAAGAGAACTGGAAAATACAGGTCAATTCATTGGCCTACTTTAATTCAGCTTATGTCAACAGGAAAGCATTTAGAGATTTAGAAATTTTAATGACTATATTTCAAATTGGCATTTTTACAGTCCAGCATATAGTAGAGAAGAGGCACTTCAATCTTCTACACTTTCTTTTATTTATTAAGATTTGTCATCAGACACGTGTGCACTCAAGTGGAGGGAAACAGTGGTCTAGCGCTGCTATTCGACGCAGTTATTTACACTGCCACGTAGCAGAGGCACAACACACCTTCTCTGAGGTTTTTAAAATTAATTCATAACACAGAGGCCTTCGTATGCATCTGTGGGAGACAGTTCTCACAACTGTGAAACTGCCTTTGGGATCTCCATTGTTTACTCACTACTAAATACAGAAGCATTGCCTGTTCTTCTGTCACAAGTCAGCTCTGACAGAACTTTGGTTCCGCAGGGGGCAAGGGTGGGAACAAAGAGCTGGAGCCACTGCCCTGACTGAGACAGCATATGGGAGGACTCTGACCTGGGGCTGGGAATGCCAAACAGGAATCACGTGTGCGAGCATGTAGTAGTCCATCTAACATTTATTAGAAATTTATCTTGATTTTCATTTTTCTAGTTTATCTGGTTTCTGTTAACAAACTGTGGGTGGAAAGCAGCGAGAGGAAGAACGTACGTTCATTAATAACCTGGCCCTTCGGGGCAAGAGAGAAAGAGAATTTCCAGGGAGCAGCAGAACTTGGGAGTCTTCTAACCAAGATCCAAGGAACCTGTATAGAATTGCCCACTTCTTCCATTACCCCCATGCATCTAAGATACATTTATTATTTATTTTTTGCTGTCAAACACAGAACCATTAAATCTACTTACCTAATGTAGATTTATTCTTGCTGACAAGCCAACAGTGATACCCAAAGAGAGAAGACAAACTGACAGAAAACATAGCTGCAGCAAAGAATAAAAACATGATGTGGAACTTGGCCTGAGTATCAGGAAGGCCATTCTAAAAATTAAAAAAAATATGCCATTAGAATTGGGGAAATAGCTGTTTAATTTGATTATTAATAATCCTCTATTCAGCCAAATCAAATTCAGCACACAGACAAACACACCACACAACCAGAATATAAATAAATGGATTATACACCTTCTATGTACAGAGAGCCATGCAATTAGGTTGGTGACAGTTTAAGAAACAGGCTCTTTCTTGGGAAACTATAAATACTGAAAGCAAGAACCTGAAATTTAGATCTGAACTTTGAAGTGTCTTTTAGGGAGGAATAATTTGTCTTTTACAAAAATTGTGTCATTTAATTAGCCTTTTCAAAAAAATGAAGCAGTAAGTGAAATTTCATGACAATATGATAAAGAGAAAAAAATTAAGGCTATGATTTATTAAATCTTTTGTACTTTTGTACATGATATTAGGAGATTTTAGTTTACAATGTAATGTTTGGAATCACAGAATGCCTTGGCCTGAAATGGACCTTAAAGATCATCTAGTTCCCACCCCCCATGCTATGGGCAGGGACACCTTTCACTAGACCAGGTTGCTCAAAGCCCCATCCAACCTGGCCCAGAACACTTAGAGGAATGGGGAATTGGTAACTTCTCTGAGCAACCCATTCCAGTGCCTCACCAGTAAAGAATTTCTTCCTAATACCTAATCAATACCTGCCCTCTTTCAGCTTAAAGCCATTTCCCCTTGTACTATCACTACATGTCCTTGTAAAAATGTCCATCTCTAACTTTTTTGTAGGCCTCATTAGAATCTTAGACTTCTTGCACAGCAGTAACTTCACACAAGTCAGTATGTAGTTTGGGGTACTTACTGTCCAAAACTTGATAAAGTACTGCAAATCTGTTGCAGCAATGAAAAGGCAATACAGTAGCGAGTAAGCCAAGAAGAGAAGAAAAAATTTGTAATTGGAGAATCCTACACAGTTGTTCACCCTGATAAAAACAATAAAAAACCCTCATAAAAATGAAATGTCTTTCTTTGCTTTCATCCAATTTAAATTAAACTTATTTACTCTAAAAATGTTTATACCAGCATGCAATTCAAGTTTTGCTTCCTATCTCTGCTGCCTCAAGCTACTGGAATGGATTTAGCTTCAATTCTCAAATTGGTGTAGTAACCCAAACCAAAACACCACCACCACCACCACAAAAAAGCCCAAAGAACTGTACCAGGTAACACTGCTTTCAACAGCTTACTGAAATTAAATTTCCACGTATGGAATGAAATTTGTTCTCCGCACATGCGATGTGAATGTGATTGCAATTAGCTATATTTTTAGTTTGCAGGTAAGTGTCTGTATTATACCATTACGCATAGTGCATGTCAGCTGGGACAGTAACAAGCCAAGAACTGAAACCTGACTGAATTTTGTGAGAATAAAAGCAGTCTCATTTAATCCAGATCCTCCTTCGCTAATCATACTATACACTTAAAACCTCTCATACTACAAAAATTCTTAGTAAGATCCTCAAATGTAAGAGCATTCATAGGAGATTCCAAAAATATCCATATTTACATAAAATAATGAGAGAAATACTACTCTTGAACAGAAAACATTCCATATCAATGACAAAGTGACAGGAAATAAGACATTAGAAACACATCTAAATGTTTAAAATAAATCTCATTTTATCATTTTCACTTATGGGCTTTAAGATCACTGTCTCCCATTTGTAAAGATTTTATAGATTATAATGAGCAACCAGCATACACTATGATCATGAGGGTGCATTTAGTACCATAAGCTTCCCATTACAGACAACATATTAATTATTATGAATTTTAGAGCTCTATTAAACATATAACGATATTACACCCACCAAATGAAAAAGTACTGGAGTGCTCCCCATGGGTAGTTTATTGGTAAACTGCTTCCTCTTATTTGGTTGCATTGAGAAGCTAACCAAAGTTATCTTTGCACTAACTTTGACAGTACTCTTCATATGAGTTTAAAAAAACCTAACTGATGCTGCTGTCAGAAAGATCAGCCAATTACCAGAAGACTACATCCATAAACATACTTTTATATGGATAAATAATTCTCAAAAAAAAAAAAAAAAAGGAAAAAAAAGAAAAAAAGAATGTGTGGTGAAGCTCAACTTCAGCTTCCAGAAGCACAGGACAAGCTACCACAACTATCCTCTTCATTAGGGAGACGATGATGCTAATGGCAGGAGACATGCTAATCAGATAAGGGTAAAATCTTAAAATAGCAAAGAAATTTTCACTGTACATTACTGTTATGCATTCTCAGGGTGGGTAGTGAGTTGGGTCACTTTGTTCTAAGTTTTGTTTAGACAAAACATAACACCTTGGCTGAACATTAAACTTAGCATTGTCATTTAAGCATGCAGTAATAGCTACGCATTTGTTTAACTACAGATAAAGACTCACAATAGATTGTTCTAATTAAAGAAAAAAGATATATTTGTAAGCTCATCATTATTCTTATCGAAAAGTAAATATAAAATTCTACACAGCGAAGAGGGTTTTTTCATTAAATATGTCAAAGTAAGCAATTCCATGATAAACTGCAAGCAATTCAGGTTCAAGTTTTCTATGATAATCCTACTTTCCTTTAATGATATTTATTTTTGGACTGTTCTTACTTAAGACACTGTTTGATGTGAGAAAAAAAAAAGCCAAGTGAAATGTTATTCCCCAAAGACGAAGTTTCTTGAATCAAAGATTTATTTCTAACTGCTCTTTTCCACTATGGCACGTGGTACACATGTCAAAATGAACCTGCATCAATTATTATGCTCCCTTCAATTTTGACAAGGCCCCACACTGTAGAGGTCTTACTGGAAAAGAATAGCTCAGCAGAAGATTGAAGAGAAAGTAAACATCAAGGTTTTGTAATTGTACTGTTTGAGCATGTAGCGCCAAATCTTAAACCCCAAGAACAGTGGTTAGATTTGAAGTGTAACATTTCTGAGAAAAACTGATAAATATACCAACAACTGACTAAATAATGGTATGTTATTGCAGTGAAACATTCATATAATCAGAACAGTCCAGAATAACAATCTGGATTACAGCTAACATTTTAAACGCTTCATTTTCAAGTATGGAAAGGGTTAGTCTACTGAAAATGCCAGGCAAAGAAATAATTTACAAGGCACTGAAGGTCACGCAACTCAATTAACAAAAAGCATCACAGAATCCTGGAGAAGCTAACTATTTGGATTACTCAAAAGATAAAGGAGAGATGTTTCAAATTATTCCTAAGGTGCTCCTACATGCACCTTGTTGGTACTAAGAGCGTTATATACAAACGGTATTTTTGGTGATGCCTCAAGCCATTGGATTCCCACCTGCAGCTCCATCTGTATACAGTGAGTAGCAGCAGCACTAGAAACCACTAATGCATCACTTAAGCCTTTTAGAGTAGTCAGTGGGCAGTTAGCATTAAATATTTCCGTTTATCGCAGCACTTCCATTAGCGCAGGAGTGACAGCCAAAATAAAGCCTCCCAGAGAGCAGAAGACAGCTGACTTGGGGCTAGGACATGACAACATCTTATTACCTCTGCCTTCCAGTGCTTCATCTTACTTTCCATAGATTATTTTTACCCATCCTCTCTCCAGAAATCCTTCTCCTAGAAGAATATTAAATTTGAGATAACTCTCATTGCTGTTTCCCTGCCCTCCCTAAGCATAATGTGAGTTCTTTCCCCCTTCTTTCCCACCCAACTTGTTCCCACCAAAAAATCCCAACACGAAAAGCAAAACAGAACCTAATGATGTTCAGAGAGGCTAAAACCCATCCATTATACTGAACTGCACCCTTACTTTTGCTGGCAAGACAGCCATATATTTCCCTAAGAACCTTTGAACATGGGTATTTACAGGAAACTATAAAGCTTGTTTAGCACCTCTGCAGTATTTCAAAACTCTTTCATCTCTTCCACATAGTTCTTTTTTTTAGGGTGAGCAAGGAACTGTGAACATCTGCTCAAATTAGGAAAAAACGCACAATGCCTCTTTTTCTAGTGCATTTCTGTTACTTGGAGTACAAAAGGAACATCTCTCAATCAAGAAGCATTACACATCTTTCAATTACCTTCTCCATTTGTATTTTTGGTTTTTGCACCATTGCTTATTAGATTAAAAGCAATGAGCAATGTAAATACTCTCTCAAACAGGGTATGTTTATGTTGTTAGATTGAGTGCAAACGTGTATAGTAAGCAAATGCTACTGAGAGGAAAACTGTTTGTTTTTCTAGAAGTTTCTGCCCTAGTGAAGTAACACTTCACTGTCCCTTTACACAAAACCTAGAGTGCTCTTTATGATTTGTTATTTTGATACAATGGATTTTTTCTGAAATTGAGGCTTACATTAAGGACATTTTCATGTAAATGTCTTAAGACAGAAAAACACAAAAAATCCCAAAGAGACCATAAAGCTTGTAAGAAGTGTTTATAATAATGAATATTAATAGTCATGTTGAGACTTTTCACTGGTATTTTGCCAGGAATATCCTGGCGGCTGTTTTTCTTAGAGCTTTTGACAAGGCAGCTATTAGGAAGCTGAAAAAACCACCTTTTTTGTTACAAGAAATTTGTTCCATATTCAATGGTTTTACCTGTTTGCTTCGTTGTGGGTTTGTTTGGTTGCTGTTGTTTGTGGGTTTTTTTAAGAAGCACACTGCTAACAGTGAACATCAATTTTCACATCCTGATTATCCCTACAGCAAAAAAGCTCTATCCTACACTGGTAACTATTTCTTTCAATTGTATCTACCATGTAGATGCAAAATAAGACGGGATTCTTAAAATAAAATTGCATTATGGCAGATACTGTAGTCAGGACAAAGAGAAACAAGGGGAGCCCAGCACCTCTTCCTGCCCCAGGACAGAGCCTCCTCTGTCCTAGAATTTGATATAAGAAAGTGTCAAAACAACTGCTTAGAAATATCTACCATTCAGTTTGTCCAACACAGGAGATTCTTCTTTTCTGATTTTATATGGTGAAGAACTGCCATGTACCACTCAATCCTCTAAACTTGGACCTTACCAAGCAATTATCTTTAATTACTTCTGTGAGATACACCTGCCAAACTGACATAAAATAATTACACATCCTGTCTATCCACTGGTTCCAAGGGCTGTTAAGAAAAGACAGGAGAACAAAACCACTGTGCGGGCTGACACGGCAGCAAAAGGAGGGAGTGTGGAAGGGAGAGGGGAGAAAGAACAAAAAACCCAAAGAATGGGGTTTATGGGTATAAAACTAAAAGTGCTAACTTGGTGTTTCCACCAAGCCCACTCCAGCTGCCCTGGGAGCTTCAGTAAAAGGAACTAGGCACTTCAGTAAAAGGAACTAAGCTTTGCCTTTTCATTTTAAACCCTGGGTAGCATTTAATCCTTCAATGCAACTAAGACACAGTAATACTCAAACTCTATGAAAAAAAGATGGAATGCTTGAAAGAAGTTCTCACTGATCAGAAGTGTACTTCATCCATACTTGTAAAAAAATAAAGATCCAAGGAAAATTATATTTGAATTTCTTTCCAGATGTCACAACTAGGAAAAGAGGAAGTACAGTAAATAACTCCAATGGTCCAGTTCTGCAAGACCAGTAACCTCACATATGCATCTAACTCTTGGAAAACTGAAGCATCATCTTCATGGCAGGCCCCCCAAAAGTGTATTTTACCAAATCAGAATGTAAGAAAAGAAAACCAATAGTACACTCACCAAGGGCAGTGATGATCCATTTTCAAAATGCATCTTTAAAAAACCCCAGCAGAATTCCAAGCATCGCAAAAGACAAAAGAAAGGAAAATAATCAGAAGCAGAGTCACATGCGAGATTTAAATTATTTACATACAGATTAAGAATCATCCATATTTACTGTGTGTTATGTAATCTATTTAATAAATACATCTTTTTAAATTGACATAATACAGTTTACCTACAAGGGAACTGCAGAAACTGCAGATAAGCCAAACTCAAAGCACTTGATATGTCAAGATCTTAGTGATTTAAGAAAATGCAATTTATACGATTTGGTCAAACTTTAGCATTTGGTCCTCAGTCTGAACAGGTTTTTCAACTACTGTTTATTTTCTGGCAGAGCCTTAGAAACTGGGCTAAATCAATTACTATGTACTTAGTCATACAACTAAATATATTTCCAAGAACATGGTCTGTTTTTATAGAAATATATACATCTTTCTATGCATATAGACAAGGATTTAAGAGCTTACCTTGTATGAAAAATCCCAAACACTTTTGTAATTAATCACTCTCCGTTAATAAAATGTTCACAAGAAAATCAGATATGATTGAAACAAGCAAATTTTGGTAAGGTTAAGGACAAAATAAAGGTATTCTACAAAATATGTTAACTAATTGCATTCTGCGAATTTCACTCACATTTTGTAGGATAACAAGTCACCCTTTTTCTTCACTAGAAACACACATGACTATGTTCCTATCTGACACCGCAACCACCATTCCATACAACACAGCCAAGATGCTCATCCTGCCTCAAATCTGTTTCTCTTTCAGTGCCTCTGCTGCTTTGCTGGACAAAGCAGAATGTCTTCTCCACCTCACAATCGTGTTGGAACGTTTGGCCAGCTGAAGAGTATTTGGAACAGCCTTAAAGCTAAGAATAAATCGCCCTCTGAAGAAGTATCTTCTCTCAAAGTTAGAAATTTAAAGCATTGGGAGCCAGAGTAAAGAAACACATCCAAGGTAACTGGAGAAAGGTCAAAGAGAACAGCCGAAACAAAGATTAAATTAGAAAGCAATCGGACTTCTGGAGAGTATGGATATGAACTTCCTTTTATGTCCGACAAACAAAAACTTAGTTTTATGGCTCCAGTTAGAAATGGGAGAATGCTTGGCTGTTTCTTTCTTTAAACAAAAGTAACCTGCAAGTTATCCGGTAAAAAATAGGATATTAAGTTTATTACCTCAGGTAAGATGCAAGTGACATCATGATTAGATTGAGATGGGTAATGATGTTTATTCAGATGCTAACAAAAGAAGCAAATTTTTGTTTATCAGCTATTTTTGGTTACATTCTTAAGGAAAATTCTTTATTAATATTTATAATTTTCAACCATTATGTAAGGCATGTATAAGACCATGTAATCCATGCTGGCATCAAGGAAGTCATCAAATGAATTAGACTAAGTTATAGACTTCCTTAGAAATAAGTAAATGAAAACTAAATCTCAAAAAAAGAAACTCTAAGGGGGAAAAAGTGTATCTGCCAAAGTATTAAGCCTGAAAAATCTACTCATAAAAAATTAAAAGCTTCTGTGCTAATAAAGGTAAATTGATTAAGTCAGAAAACCATTTATTTTAAAAATATTCTTACTTGTCGCATACTGAACAGTGATGGCAACGATCTGGTTTTACAAGATGGCATCTGTCACAGTATCTGATTGCTAAAGAAAAAAGTTCCAAGATTAGTTTTCAATGTACAGTTACACATTTTGATTTCTGAAGTCTGTGTAAAAGTAAACATTATCAGCTCAGCTCAGCAGAACCCCCAGGAAAACATTTCAGCATGATTAGAAGCAGTTGCAAATACCGAAGCATTCTTCAACTACTTGCAATGCTGAATCTACCAGAGTGAACCCAAAAAGCTCAGTTTTTGCAATCTCTGCTAATCAGACTAATCAGTTTTTTTTTTTTTCCCCAAGCCCTTCAGCTCTGCAAAACAACCGATCAACCAACAAAAAACCACAAAACCCTCACTAGACTGGAAAAACTTTAAAGACTGCTCAACAATATAGCTATTTTAAGCTATTATTCTAACAGCTTTAATTTATTATGTGAGATTATCTCTTGGATTTGCTTAGCTAGCCAGCATTCAAAAACTGACAATATGTCTAGGGTTAGATTAACTCCTCGTTTGGAAGATCTTTTGTTCTTGCAACTGAACAACCAACAAGTAAAACAGTAACAATTTCTTACTGTGATCTATCTAGCTATACATGACATGCAGATAGGAATTCTGGTTTTATTATTATTTTTTTAACTTACGATAAAAGAAATCTTCGCAGTTCATGACTGCTACAGCCTCTTCTGCAGCTTGTTAGCATTACAAACTATTTGTTAATATCAATTTGAAAACAACCAGCAAGGCATTGTCAATCCACTTTAAAATCTTGAATTCATGCTGCAATTTACTTCCCAACAATCTTTATACACTGAATAAATGTAGCTGCACAAAGCTAAATTAAAGATAAGTTCTTGGGTCACTTTACTATTTTATGAAGTATGAAAAACACTTCTTCCCTTCAATCCAAACCCTTGGAAATTTTATTTAAATTTGTTTAGGTAGTACGTCAAGACAATTGCCTTTGTTAGTCTCCTGAACAACTATTTACCTCCAGACA
This sequence comes from Dicrurus megarhynchus, assembly GCA_013399195.1. Taxonomy (NCBI): domain Eukaryota; kingdom Metazoa; phylum Chordata; class Aves; order Passeriformes; family Dicruridae; genus Dicrurus; species Dicrurus megarhynchus. The sequence continues at coordinate 119,492 of VXAD01012607.1, forward strand.
TTGTCCGTGTATAGATAGGAAGATCCTTGGCTGCCCGTCTCAAGACTTCTTGCTGGGATTCACCTCTAGGCTCCCTCTCTAGGGACTCCTTGTCTGAATATGATAGATGAAACTGGAATAATTTTTAAAATCAAAGAAATATTAGCAGATTCCAAGTTAAATACATAACTGTAGATATGTAAAGAGGAATAAATATTCATATAAAGATGGATTAGCAACATGTACAGGGTATTACAGAAAATAACCCAGTGTTCCCACAACAACTAATTTATTTTATGGCAACTGAAGGCAGAATTTAAAATACTTCTCATTTGGTATTGATGCAATGCTGAATGCTTCCAGAAGTATTAAGAAACATCCTTCAAGAGAAGGATCAAGAGCTTATCATTCCCCTGAAAGGTCAGTTAATTTACTTCTGTAATGCCACATATTGACTAGTGAATATAACCTAGGGGTGTCAATGTTTAACTGAAAGAAAATACACTACTAGTAATAGCAGAAATGACAGCTTTATTTCTCTTCTGGTGTCTGGCATTTTCCCTTTTATCCTTTGTCACTGCTGTTCTCTTCATGCAGGTGTTAGGATGTGTTTTTACTTTAGAGACTGGCTGAGAGAAGGAAGAGATGGGTGCCCTGTACAGCAAAATAACCATATCGTGATTAGCTTCTGTCACTACCCAAAATTCTAGCAAGTGCTGAAAAGGTAAAAATTACTGAAAGAGATGCTTAATATACATGAAGAAGTACAAATTTCTTAAAACTCTAAAGTCCTCTGCAACACAGCAACATATCCAGCTTTGTCACTGTAGCTTCTAGAAACAGGGAGAAGTCTTTGGTATCTCCCTCAGAGAAAGATGATACAAAATCACCTTTGGAAAGAAGTCCACATTTGGAAGGAAGAGCCGTCTCTAACCTGTGCCAGAAACAGAAGCTCTCTGCACAGCATTTATGTTTTACAGGAAGGCTAGTCATTACAATAATATTGATTTTTTTCCTAAAAGAAAGTGATGCATGTAAAAATAAAAAGGCAGACAGAAACATGCAGTTAGGAGCCTATTCTCACTTCCATAGAGAAGGCACCACTCCAGCCTTCCTGACAAAGCTCACAGTCTTCCAGCTGAAGCTGGATATTCACTGTTTAGCCTGAGTTTCTCAGGTCACCATTTTTTTTCCCTTGCAAGAACACACTCTTACCAACATCTGAGTTAATTTATATTGGGATACATATGATTTCTCACTGCAGAAACTTAGTTCAGATTATTTTTTTTTTAAATGCTTGTTTGATCTGAACAAAGCTACTGTTCCATCTTTTATTACTGTTCCTCTGAGTAGTCCTACATCTAAAACCTTCATGCCTGGGAAACCATTTTCACTCCCATCTTCATGCAGTGCTTGTATAAAGCTGGTATGCACAAGTACAGAATGGCACACACTACAGTAAAGTCCCTCAAAATCTACTTCACGTGTAAAAGTTTGAAACAAGCTTAAAAAGAAAGCTGTGAGGTTTCCACCAGCTGCAGTATTCATGAAAACAAAATGCAAAAGTTTTATCTGCTTCTCAGTCTTCAAACGAGTATTTGCTAGTTCAGTTCACTTGAACATAGATCTTTTTCTATTTACAGACTTCACCCTATAAAATGAAAGCCAAGCAGTAATTTAACATTACAGAATACCCTAATTAAATTTTTAAAATACTGCTCTAGTAAAATAGGAGAAAGACATGGAACAACGACGATGTCAACTTACTGCCAGCAACACTGTGTAAATTCAAAGAACAGAGGAACACCACACACTGCTTTCTATTACTCAACTTCAATACTTTTCCTACCCCATTTGAAGTTCTCCAGTAGCATTATATGATGGCTTTGGAATTGTACTATAATCAGCAGGATTTGTCAAAATGCTTCTACTGGCATCAGCCTAATGATTTGAAAGCCATTCTAATTATCACTACAATCACCCTATACATGCATACATTTTGCTACGTAATTACCAAATGAAACAGGTTTTTAATTTACTTTGCAGGCTGTAGTAAAGACTGCAGTGTGAACTCCAGTGAAGATGGCAATTAGTTTGAATTATCTACTTGCTTTCACAATTACGTATCTTAACGGTGAATGAAAACTACTTGGAAAGAACCTCTGCACAACAGACAGCAGAAATCACAAGCTATTCATTTTAGGTTGACATGGTACTCAGAGCAGCTAGAGTTGACTCCATGCCAAAGTTAGTGTTTGCTTTTTGGCTATTTCCAACTACAGAGCAGCCATAGCATGATTACTCCCGACCTCAAAGGTTGTGTGACACAGCACCTACTGAGGACTCAGGGGCTTCTGTACAAAGACAGAATGGAAGAGGCCAAAAAGTTGTGCTACCTGTAAACAGCTGCATGGGCAGAATTTCCATCAGGGCCACTGATGGAAAACCTCTGCAGACCTTTTTTCATGTGGCTGTTCTTTTCTAGCTCCCTTCCAGCTTAGCCAGCTGTGGCTTCCCACCATCAACTTACCTAACGTGCACTCCCACCACAATCCACAAGTTCCTTCATACCAAAACAGATGGGGAAGAAGCTTTAATTCAGAGGACAACAGACAGATGCTGACAGGAAATATAAGTCTTAAACACAGGGAAATAAATTTTTGCCCACATAGAAGTCTGATATTCCCATGGCAAAGGCTTAGGCTGCTAGCTCAAATAACTCATATTTTTCAAGTGGACAGGATTCTTTCCTCTACCATAAATATATAATTTTAAAATACCTATTAAAAAAACCCTTTAAAACTTAGAGAAAGTGTTATTTTTCTTCTCTTGGTCACTGCACTGATTGCAATCTGATTCCTACTAAGAAGCTGTAACTGCCATCTGAGTTTTTCTACACAGTGTAAAACTACATGAGATCAGAGACTAAGTTATTCAAACACTACAAAATCAGGCATTTGGCTAAGCTATTTCATAAACAAAAGTTAAGTTTATCTTACTTCTTTTGAAGGATTCATTGGTAGCGTAAAGATTGTTTTCCAATATGACCAGACGAACAGCATGAAAAATATGTGGTAAGCAACCAGGCACACAACTAAAATCAGAAGGGAACAGAATTAATACAAACAGACCAGTGATACTGGAGTACTTACAAACAGTGCCTGTAGGCATCACAGATAGTTCTCTAACAGATGTAAATACAAAGGCTCTGGAAAAGCTTTGCAACAAAAATACTGCACTGCAACTTTACGTAAGACAAATACAAACTGTGTGGGGAAAGTCATGATACAGTCTACACAGATTACAAAAGTTTGAGGAAAATGATTAACAGCCTATTAAAGCCCCATAATTATTTAGTGAACAGTCTCCCTTACACATTTGTTAAATCCTAATTAACTGATCCATCTCTACCTTTTAGCTTTATAAACCATGTAGGGAGACTGCTAGTCATGCAAACCCACACTTTGCCTCCCCCCAGCAAAAGCCCCAACCCCCAAAGGAAGTAAAGGCATCTAAACAATGACAAGTGTGAGGGGAACCTTGGAGTGAAGATGCACATGATACCTGAGCAGTACCCATATCCAGTTAATTTGTTTTCCTAGATTTTAGGAGGGAAGACAGTTGGGTTGTTTTTAAAATCTGCAGTCCTTTAAATTCAATTGTTCATTCACTACTTTATATTCTTCACAGCCAGTCAACATTTAGTCTTATGTTTTTCTATATATAAGAATCAACATTTACCATGCTGAATTGTTTTACTAGAGTACAGAAGGCAACAGTAACTTTTCCAAAGAGTCTGCGAGAGGTTGATAGGTACTTCCATTTAAAAGCTCTCATTCTAGTAAGCAATTCACTACAGTAAATAGCAAATCATAAACTCCTATCTATCCCCTGATTAACTTACTCTAATAACAAGAAAAGAGTATTCTTCTACGAATTCATAAGATCATCAAAAAACGTCATAATGGGAAACCTGTGTACTTTCACTATACTGTACAAAATATTGCCCTTGTATGGTTAGCTCCTGGGGTCTTTTTATATGTAATATTATTCAGTGCTGGAGAATTCTTCATAACACATGCATGATAGTGCATATAAATGCAGGAACAGTTGTCCAGTATGTTCTTACTTTTTGCAATTTTGCCTCAAAAATAATACTGAATAAATACTTTTGGTGTTGAAGTTTGTTTATTCAAAAAGCAGCAACATTGCAAATATTTACTCTTATTCATGAAGCAGTTAAAAATAATAAACAAAAGCTAACAGAATCAGAGGAGCGACTCTGTACAAAGCTTTTGGAATGATAGGGGCAAAGAGTCATATGCCATGTCTATGAAGGGAAAGAAAAATCTCATCAGCATAAATACGTGATAGAACTGGACTCCACACAAAGCACAATACACTAAATCACCGTCTTGTTATTGCACAAGCATCTGGACAGGAACAGTCCACACTTTTATCAGAACATTTCTATTAACTCTAAAAAAACTTGATTTACTCAAACAAAATCAGTATTTTTTTAAACAATAGTGTATTCATGGCATGTAGTGAGAGCAAAGGAGGACAAGTCACCTCAGTTCTGTACATGATGCACTTACTGATCTGCATTAAGTTACAAAAAAAACCCCAGTAACCGATTGACAAGAAAATTGTTCATATGTTAAAAAAAAACCCAAAAATGAAGGCCTAAGGACATCCTCCAAAGTTTTCCCTTTGAAGTCTGAACAAGACTTGAGCTCATCTTGTTTGATCTTGAACTTCAGCTCTCCAGCCTGGCCCAGGTCCTGACTGGTCACTCCTCCCAGGCTATCTACCCACCAGTTTCCCTGCACTGTGATGGAGACTCCAGGCTACCCAGCTGCTCCACTGGGCCTGTGGGTGTTTAAAGTCCAACCTAAGAACTTTGTTTCCCTTGAGACAGTTAAAGAAGAGCTGTCTGCTGCTCCCTGGCAGAAATCCTCCTATTTTGCACATTTTCTGGAAAGATCCCCCCAAAACTAACCAACCAAAAAAAACCCAACTCAACCAAACAAAACAAATCCCAACCCAAATGGTGTATCACTTGTTTGAAGGCAACCCATTTACAGCTAGCTAGCACAGCTACAGTTGCCTGGAAATCTGAGGCAACCTGTAGTACGGCTGAGCCCCATTTGCCGAGTTTTCACTCCTGAAAAATCTTAGGGCAGAAGTATAGCCAGGGTAAGTTTCTTCTGACTGGCTGAAGCCCACCAAGGCTTTGATTGAAAATAAGGAAATTTAATGTTCCCCAATACATTTTGCTGATAATTTTAAAGTGTTTCGTGAGCAATGCCTATCAACTCACTTTTTTCCCCTCCCACAGAGTATGGAGCAGCAAGAAACAAAATCGAAGTCGGCAGGTAACGCTTATACACTCATATGGGGGATGAGATCACTGAACTGAAAAAAAGTTTTTCAAGCAAATGTTTCTTAATTGACAAACACGTTTTCTAAGTGAGGGAGTTGCCAATGATTTAATAAAATCTGTTGGAATTACACAAACATAAAAAGCTCTTCCTCCAAAAGCTCTGCAGCCCCACACTTAACACTTCCATGTTGTGCTGCAGTATTAAAATAGCATCTGGACAAACAATCTAAACATGCTACAGCCTCAGGGTAGGAGCTGTAGTGACTGCTAACTAGGCAGTTTTATTACATTCTGATGAGGCTATATATCTGAAAGATTCTGTTTCTTTAAATACATTAAAAAGAAAATGCAGGAAAAAATCACCTCCCATTTAAGCATGTTGCATCTGCACAAATACATGGCTCATCTCTAGAAGTCCTGCTTTTACAACAGCTTTCTGTATCATGAATAAATTTTTTTTAAACCAGAATATAAGGATTGTTTTAGCTGACACATCAGAAAGCCAGTGAGAAGAGTAAACAAACTCTAATTTTTTCTCATGTCTATTTGTAATGGCTAAAGCAATGTTCAGGAACAACAGGATAACAAAAGGAGCCGAGGAACAAAAAAAATACAAATCCAACTGTTTTAAGTTAGTGTGTTTCTCAATTCTACTGGTAAACTACTGTTCTACTCCAATATATGAATTACATCTATAAACAGCTAATAAAAATCTTACCTTTTTCTCCAATATTTGTCATTGTCACTGAAAAAAAGAAAAAAAAAGGAAATAATAAAAATGTATGTTTAAATAGAAAATAATGTAACTCAGTATTTTTTTTTTTCAGACAAAGATGGAAGAGTAATCATCAAACAATACACGTTTAAGGTCACACACTACCAAGCTTTTATGCTGCCTACATTCATCACAAGAATAGGTACACAATATTAATTGCTTATAAGGCTTTTCGGCTCCTCTTCCCAGGCTCATTTCCTGGGAACTAGTATCTCCATGTATCTGAAGCTGCCAAAGTTTAATCCAAGAAAAGCCATCTCTGAAGAACAGTTATTTCTTTTAACTGCAGTTATACAGGTTTCAGTCTTTATGTTCTGTTCTTGAAGAGGAGGTATCAGACTCCAGAACTGGTTTTGCCAGCAATACTTGGTGATACCTTAGATTTCCAAAGCATAAAATCTGAAAGTACACTAAAGCTGCACTTCCTTTAAGAAACTGCCTGCAGATTACAAGATTTGGGGATAATAAGACAGTGAGAAAGGGCAAGTATGTCAGGCATGGAGGGGAGCACACAGGTACCACAAATCACTGACTGCATGTTCCACTCTTGGTCACATTACTTAAAAGTAACCATCCCACAACAGGTATCTCAGAGAGATCAGAAACTCCCAAGTGATCAAAACCTCTTTTCACCCAAAACACTCCACCACAGATTTATCCATCCCAGTTAAGCATTCTACAAGCTGCGATACACTGGTGCCTAAAAGAGGACAGTAGATACACAGAACTCTCATCCACTCTTGTTTTCCTAATAAAAATGATTGCACAAGGCTGGTCTTCAAGCAGCAGGCACAAGGCAACTCCTACAGAAAAGCCGAACAGCCATTCCACCCGACCAATGGATTAAACTTAGGCCTGGTGATTAAGTTAAAGTCAGTATTTAAACATCTTGCATATTGCAAGGGTGTACCATAGGACCAGTGCTGCTCAACACCTCAGCTGACGCTCTGGAAGAGTGAACACTTACAAAGTTTGCAGATGACACCACCCTGGGGACAGCAGCTGGTATGTGCAGGACTTCCATCCAGAGGGACCATGACAGGCTGGGGGAATGAACCAATGGGGCCCTTATGAAATTCAGTGAGGGCAAAGACAAAGTCCTGCACCTGTAAAGAAGCAACCCCTTGCAACGATATAGCCTGGGGACTGCTGGGCTGGAGCAGCTCTCTGGAAGAAGCCATGGAGTTGCTGGTGGGCAGCAGAAAGGGCCACCAGCCATATGGGCTCCATCAGCAGGGGCATGGCTGGTCAGGCAAGGGAAGGGTTTGTCCCTCTCTCAGCAGCATTCACCAGACCACATCCAGAACACTGCAGGGCTTTGAGCCCCCCAGTACAACAGAGAGACAAGTCCAGGAGGAAGCAGCGAAGCTGGCAGGGACTCATCCTCTAAAGAGAGGCTGCACAGCCAGGGCTTGTCAGCCTGGAGAAGACATGGTTTTGGGAGGGCCTCACAGGACCTCCCAGGAGGCACTGAGGAGCTGGGCTCTTCATACTGGTGCAGGGTAGGACGACAAGAGCCAGCAGGTGTAAATTGAAATGAAAGGATCAGAACCTATACAAGGAAAAACACTTCCACCATGAGAATCATCCACCAGTGGAGGAAGCTGTCCAGATATCCTCCACCACTGAAGTTTTTCAAGACTCAAGCCTGGTGTGACCTCACACCTTGCCCTGCTTTGATTAGGAGGCTGGGCTAGATGAGCTGTGGTCCTCTCAAACATGAATTATTCCACAATTCTGTAATTATAGAATAGGTCTATTAAAATGGAGGTTTGACTATAGCTCTACCAAAACAACCATTACCTTACCTGAGGGAAAACAGTAAGCAACCATGTTTATAAAGTTCCTCAAAAAAATCAGAAAGACACCACAGACGTTGCATAAGCCACTATAAAGTAAACTATATTATGCCCTCAGTTTTCTGAAATCTTTAGGATTTGATAAACTGAATATCCATCTAGACAACTGCTAGAGAAAAGCTGAGGGAACATGTATACACATTTGACTCTGAGGAACAAACATGCTCCCCTACAATAATGCACAAAAACTGTAAAATTGTAAGAAAACAGTCAACCACCGGGTGACTGTTTACAAAACAAAAGACATCTTCAGAGCTGATGTGTAATTCAAAAGTGACAGAGTTCTCAGATTATGACAAATTAGCTACTATTCATATTCTGATTTTCGTCCTCCACTTGGAATGGTCAGCAAAGTGTCCAGAAATTTTGCCAGTCTTCTTGAAATAACTACTCTCTGCTAATTAAAAAGTCACAGCCAAGCATATACTGCAGAATCACCAGTTTCAAAACAAAATCTACTTCACCAGCCTTCACAATGATTTGTGGTATTTTTCTCTCCTTACAAGGGAATTGCCTTGTAAGGATACAAGAATTGTATCCTTACAAGGCATAAAACATTGCTGTGAAAGCAATTGTAATCTTTTTTCCCACCGCTTATCTTTGGATAAAATGCATTTACTAATGTGTCTGAGACTTCTAAATTTTCCACAATGCCTATAACTAAAGGACAGACAAATCCAAATTTAGTAATTTCTACCAGACAGAAAACCTAAAGCTTTTCAAAATTTCTGTCCACCTCCAGAAGGAAATGCACTCCTCAGAGTCTACACCTGCACAGAGGACTGTCTTCTCAGCTTTTGCAGTACCTAGCTTGGGAGTCAAATGCTCCTGACAGTCAGGACCACGAAGGCTAAAACACAAGTGCCCACAGATGTCCAGTTAATCCTAGGAGGGTGAGAACATGTTTTTGGGGTTTTATTATATACGTTTTGTCATTTTAATTTCTTTTACCAACAAATATAAATTAAAAGTTATTTCATACACACCTGAGTTGCAACCACTGTAAGAGACCAAAGGAGAGGGAGGGGGGCAAGGCTGAAAAGAAGTGCCAGTACCTTCAATCTTACCATCATTTTTCTTCACACATATTGCACCTGGTGTTTACAAGGAGCTTGGCTGCGCTGCCCAGCAAGCATTCCCGCACACAGTGACACAAAGGAACATGCAAGCTATCCAATAACCTGCATGAAGTGAAGTACCAGTCCTTCTGCTTATGCCTTTTTAAATCACCTCTGACAAAGGCTCCCTGGAGGAGGTACAGTGTGTGGGAAAGTAATGGACAAGCATCTACAATACAACAGCACCAGACAGGAAATGAAGGTGTGGGGGGCTTTTTTGGTTGGTTGGGGTGTTTTATTTGGGTTGGTTGCTGGCTTTTTTTTTGGGGGGGTGGGGTAGGGGAACTGTTTGTTTTGCACCAACATGGCAGAACTGACCAATAGGAAAAAAATGGCTATTACAAATCAAACTCTCTCTTAGATTTTTCTTAAAACATTTAAACTTTCTCTATTTGTTGAATGACCACAATACAAAGACTTCTTAAGGTAACTACAAGATATTTACCCTAAGATCACACTAAAATCATACTATTTAAGAGCATGGAAAATAATTTTCTAATATGAAAAAACCCTCTAATTTTTGATTTGATCAAAGAAATGTTTGCTATTTCCCCTGCCTTCTGAATAGCACACGATATGTTTATTTAAACCAATTTTTTTTATTTTTCAGTAGATTCAGTAATATCCAATAGTATTTGATCATATAGTCTTTTCTGAATAACTTTTATTAGTGTTTCTGGCAGTTTTCTCATTTCTCTTTCAAGGGGTTACACTCACTGTGGCGAAAAGTAGGTCAGACTGTGCGTTCTGTCATTAATAAATATCAGCTGAAATGCTGCAAATGCACTTACTGATAGTCAAATAGCACAGAAATAATAAGGGCAAAAAGCATTTATTTCTGTGATGACTAAAATAAACACAAAGGACGTGGCAATCCCAACTGCTAAGCAATTTCTGGGAGAAAACGGTAAAACCCTTTGGGACCAAAATGGAATGATACTCCTGTATATTCGGAGATGGAAATAATTATAAAAACATGACCTGTCTTCAGGAAATCATTAAAAAGTTACAGCTTTGTTTGCCTGAGATACTGCAGGGGCCAATTTCATTAAGAGTCACCCTTCCACCGCTAAAGCATCAGGATGCCATTTACAGTTCAATACTAGCAGACTGTCACATCATTAGAGCCTCTCTGGCTCATTACACAGCTCGCAGATGGTGCTCATCAGAATTAGGGACCAGGCTGGGACAGACGCAGGGTTTCAGCCAATGTAGATGCCAATTTCCTGAGCCAGAAATATTGCTCCCTGCCTGCCCCAAGCCACAAGCAGCCAGAAACAGGAACAGCACATTCAATAGTCAATGCCACTAAGCAGCTTATTATGTACAGAGAACAACTGCAAAGATGACAGAATGCTGTGTTTTAAAAGATCGTAAAAAGTCCAGGATGGTTTCCATCACCACGTTAGTTTGCTAGGAAGAGAAGTTGCATCACTAGGCACCTTGGACACTGGGTCAGACCAAGTGGATTTCCCACTTCTTCAACTTCCACTCATTTTCTCTAGAAATCTTTGTTCTTACTCACCCATGTAAAAACTAAGCAGACATCCATCTCCACAGAGTTAGACACATGGTAAGACAGATTGCTATCACAAACCCTACAAGATTTTGAAAGATAAAATCTGTATCAAAACATGCTTTGGTTTTGTAAGGTTACATTTTGCTTGACTTCTAAATCCAGGGTTTCTGAACTGTAAATGTGATGGTAGATTTAAAAATAAGGGGAAAAAAAAGAAAATGGGGGAAAGCAATTAATTTTTTTAAGCTGTGATGAAAGTGGATATACAAAATTTTGCTTTCATATTTCATGTACATTTTTAAAATAATTTAAATCTTTGGAATGGGAAAACAAGATACATCTGATTCAGAGACACTGCAGCCACATCTATAAATAGCTGGTTCTCTCAAACTTTAATGAAGTTTAACATCTTGGATCTGATTCACAAAACTAAGTATATATTTTATCTCCATAGGGTATTTGAAGCTGTAAAACACTGATCAATAGACGCAGTTTAACTCAGCTCTGTGCACACATAAAAGTGTTTTATAGTTGTGACAAGTGTTCTGTCATTGCCTGCAATAGTCCTTTAGTAAAAATATCAGTGCTTGCAATAAAAACCTACCTCTCTGCTAGACAGAGCAGTGATCTGCACTGATTCAGAGTGACAAGGTGCCACCAGTGCTTTGCTTCAGAACAAAAGTAATGGAAATATTTCTGGGATGTTTAGGGTTGGCATAGGTTGTCATCAATAACCCATAAATTTGCATTTGATGGTATTTGCAAATGTTTCAGAAGATTCATTTTAACCTGTGCCCATCAAACTGCATCACTGTCCACCGGCCCAGCAGGAAGCTGCTATTTGATACCTTTGTAGGTAAGGTCACAAAACCACCGCTTTTGTATACAGTATGACTAAGAATTTACTTCATCTTTCTTCTTTACAAACTTCCCATTTACCTTCCAAGTCACAAAGACAGACTGAAGAATGAAAACTCCTTCTACCAAAGTTGTAGAGCCAGACACTTTTCAGCAAACAAAAAGTACACCCTGACAAGAACATCTCCTAAAGTTATGTATCAAGCAGTGTTGGACCTTTACCTGAAAACATAATCTTGTCTAGTAACTATATCTTCACCATAGACCTTATGTTTTCAACTTCAAGCCATGGTTTAATTTCAAGGCACAAAACCTCCAGGTAATACACTGGGCACTACATGGAGAGATAACCAGCCATGCTTAACATAGACTTCAACTCTGTTTCAGAACTGTAGAATGGCAGCTGCCTCCGGAAGTCTGAGAAAGCATTCGAACAAAATTTGGGAAATGCACAGGAGCACTGCTGGCTATAATTCAGAAGCCAATTCTACTTCAGCCACCAGTTTCGAAACTTTTCTAAAAGTAACCACAGATCTCAGAAGAGGGGGAAAAAAAAAAGCTAGTATTTCCAAAATATGGAATAAAAATGCAAACTTTCTTTGACCAAAGTACTTTTTTACCTTAGCAGCTAATGTGCAGACAGGGCATTTAACCAGTATTTGACAACAGCCAACTGCAATGTTACAATGTACTTGTATTTCTATAGCCAAACCTAAACTGTGGATGGTTACAAGACCTAAGCTGCAAGTACCATAAATCCTTTAATCCATCTGGAGAACATACTGAGTAAAGAGCTCGAATCCAGCTGACCAAATCCTGGGTCTAACTAATTTTTTTCCTAGTTCCATCCCTCCCCACCCCCAAACTATCAGCTTCTACCTCCGTATTTTCTGCCACTTCTGATGCCCTGATGACACTGTGCCAAGCCTGCAGGGCATGTATTAATTCTGCCTCTAAACTGTGATGAATTAAGCAGCTTTATATCCTGTTATAATTCCAGTCCACTGATGATTCACAGGGTCAAAAACCTCAATTCAGCACTAATCAATCTGATCCTCCAGCAAAAATCTTTCATGATCATTAACATCTTTAGCAGCTGGATGTCATTCCATGCTTTCTGTTCCATTCTGAAGGTAGCTGTGGACAGATACCAGTCACATATTCTTCAACAAAAACAAAGATGTGACTTATGAGCATTCCTGACAGTACTCTGAATGTCATCCTGTACCCCGTGTTCAGCTATGCTGAAGTAATTTATTCTTTTCCAAATCAGGCAAATCGCTCACCAGGTGGCAATATTTCCTCTCTTTCCCTTCACTGGAGTAGTCACAAAATGCTTATTGCTTGTTTGTTCCACAGTAAATCTATTTTCCTTCTTCAAAATTACAAATTCAAGCTGCATTTTCTGACAGTATTCCCTGAGCAAGAGCATTATCCTTTGAATTAAAATTAGTGCCATGTAAAAATGGATCAAAACTGAACATCCATTTTCTATTGGATAACGGATATCTACAGGATAACCCTTTCGTCAGCTAAGCTGTTATTTTTACTAAAAACATCTGTCACAGCACTGTCAAATTTTTACATTTTCTTTCTTATATGCACCTCCAAATCATGAACTGGTAGGAAAACAAAACAAAAGCATCTCAGTATCCACATTTGACAAGAACATTTCTGACAAACAGCTGTCAGAAACTGCAAGTAACGACTGGTTCTTCCTTACCTAAATCATGGAGTGGATAACTCCTCCAAGTCCCTTATGGTTCTGCTAATCTGAATTAGAGACTTAACTAAGAAGGGAAATGTAAGAATAATGTTTTTTCTTTGCATATGAAGTATGCAAAGATTTTAATAAACACTGAACGTTTGTTTTCAGGTTTTCATAAACACTGAATCCAATGTGTATTTTTTAAGTATAGGTGCTGGGGCAAAGTATTTCATTAGTACTTCATGCTACTGTTGTTCTGTGTGTCTCAGGTTGAAATTTCAGTAGTTTGAGCTATCAAAGTTCACTGTACTCACTGTGTGTCACCTGTATTTCTCCATCTCTTTTAGAGAAAGAACAACAAATCTTTATCCCTCAGGTTCTCACAAATGCACTCAAGTTTCTACGGGAGGGAATACTTAAAGGTCCAATAATTTTAAACAAGAAGGAAGCTATTCAGAAAAAAGAAGTACTACTGCTAGACAGGGTTTGTGAGATGACAATACTGGCAAAATCAAGAGAATGGCACTGGACTAGGGGTAAGCAATTTTTAGTCAGGTGTTTTAAGACCAACTCAAATACACATTTAATTCCAGTATTCATTCTATATCCAGCAGAAAGAACTGTTTGCTAGTGTTCAACACCTTTCCCCTTAGTTAAAGGCTAAAGCTGCACAAGCACTTACCTGAATCCACTAATAAAAGAGACAGAACTCTAGACACAGCAATACTAGCGTTAAAAACAGTGGATTCATTTTTCTGTTTCTAAAACCCTTTTTTGTTTCTAAAATGCTACTCAATACTGTAACTACTCAGCTTTCGGTATGTAAGGAATCAGCTTAGTAGATTTCTTAAAAAAAAAAAAAATTGTCTCTCCTATAATGTTCAGATGAAATAACAAAAAAAAAAAAAAAGCCAACAAAAAACCCCACAAACTCATTCAAAATACTACATTTGAAACACTTTCTCATTACTAAAAGCTCAAACAAACCACTTACATTACAACAGTGCAAAGTCCTATCGCACAACGGTTAACAGCGTTCCCTGTATGTTGTCAGCCTCAATGACAGAAAGCTGCAGAAGAAACCCCAGCTAGATACGTCCTCTTTAGCATTCCGTGCTGCAGGAATAAAAGATGCACTGAATAGACAGGCTGGCTTCAAAGCAATGAAATGCTTACAGTCTATTCCTGCCGTTGGCTTTCGTTCCCAGAGTTGTTAGTTATTCCTTCTGTTGCTTACACTAAATATTCATTAGTAAGACAAGACATAAGCTTATTTTATTTTAATATGCCAAAAATGAGGGAAAACATCCAGATATAGATAAAAGATGGAATTTGTGGAGGTCGTGGATGACTATTACGCTGAATTAAAAAACTGGTGAGCCAGCTCCCACTGAAAGGTGTGGGGGTGGGTGGCAAACAAAACAAAAAAATAAACAATTTGGTTTTTTTGAAATTCCATAGAAAGGAATTCAGTAAAAGATGCATTAGCTGAGCCCCAGGATTCCACTTCCTCCCCCTCCCATTGCAGGCCTTTTGCTTTGAGGAGTTCTTAAGGAACTAGTGAACCCCAGGTTATAGTTTGAAGCAAGTTTCAAGCATCTCATTTCCTTAAGGGGTACCTGCTTTCAGGTAAGCTAAAACCCCATCTTCCTCTGTTATACAGTTAGGCAGAAAAAAAATATATAGTAGATCACTGAAACAGTAGTGTCCAAAACAAGCCTACTGTACCTACCACAAGGCTGCATACATTAGGACATTAACTACAGAGTGGCTTTTCCCTGGAACATCCTTGCCCTCCTCGTATCAGCTTACAGCTCTCCTTTCCAGGCTTGCTCAGTCAACTCCCAGAACCCTGCAGATAATTTACTTCCTTGTGCTGGAGGCAGACACTCCATTCCTCCTCTCATGAGGGCACAGCCACTTTATTGAAGAGTGATGTTTGAAACTAACAGATCTGAATGCTATTAGTGAAGAAAACAAAAATGCAAAGCCTAACCTCCAATATAGGAACTACACCAAGTCTTGATACTGCCCCCAAAAAACATAGGTGCTAGGCCTGTCAATCACTTTTTGCCTAATCTCTCAACTGCTCAGCCGAGCATCTGTAGGACAAAAATCCCATTAGTTTTCTGTATACAATTAAAAAAAAAAAATCAAAAATAAGGTACTAGACTGCTGAGATTTTCACCATGAACAGCTGAAGACTAAGTATAGTTAACTTATATTCCTGTGTGCCATTATTATAACACTGTTACTGAAACATCAGTATGCCACACATTAGCCTCTAAAATTCAGATTCAATGGTTTTATACAAAATACACCATAACAGAAACCAAAATCAGGAAAAAACCCTCCAAACCAAGGGAGGTCATTTAATAAATCCTTCTGGCTCGGCTAC
Organism: Dicrurus megarhynchus; assembly: GCA_013399195.1. Lineage (NCBI taxonomy): Eukaryota > Metazoa > Chordata > Aves > Passeriformes > Dicruridae > Dicrurus > Dicrurus megarhynchus. The sequence continues at coordinate 135,092 of VXAD01012607.1, forward strand.
TCTAATTCACACAACTACTCATATCACACCCAGTCTCCGGTATGTAATTAACGAGCCGCCTGACGCTAAGGATCAGGTGCCAAGGTGTGCGGTCAGGATGATTCCAATGTAATGCTGGCTGCCGATGACAAAGAAGGGATCAAGAAGTTGTGACAGCCGGGCATTTTCTAGACGACTGAAGAGTGGCACAGGGAGACTCGCGGATTTCCTGCTACCTATTCCTGCTTCCACGTCGGCCCACAAGCGGCTCTGTACGCGTGTGTGTGTACATGTGTCTGTGTGCGCCGAAGGCACGGCGAACTCTGCTCAGCCACCTGCACACTCGGTCCCGCTTCCCGTGTCCGGGGCTGGGACCGGCCACACTCTGCGCACTCCACGGAGGGAAACTCACGCCTACGAAAAGCTCCGTGCGCCCGGCTCCCTCCTCGTGTGGAAGTGGAAACCAGGTGTGCTGGGCGGCGGGGGAAATCAGGCAGCGCGGATGTCCCTCGCCTGCCCAGGGCGGGGGGTTCGGTCCAGCCCAGCCCAACCCAGCCCCGGCCCCAGCCCGGGCGTGGCGCGGCGGCAGCGGCAGCAGCAGCAGCAGCAGCAGCAGCAGCAGCCAGGGGCGGCCCCGGCTCCGAAAAACACCAGAGCAGGCTGCCCGTGGCCGTGGCCGTGGCCGTCCCGCCCGGCTGCGCTCCCCCGGCAGGGGCGGCAGCGCCCACCCGCGT
>VXAD01012607.1:135865-201763 GCA_013399195.1 Dicrurus megarhynchus
GGGTGGGGAGCGCCCGGTGCTCGACGCCGCATCCCCGGCTCATCCGCCTCTGAAACGGGGATGGCGACGCTTAACACCGCCCCGCAAGTGCTTTAAAACACCCGGTGGCAAAAAGCGCTGCCTCGTTTGCAAATAAGGTTCGGAGTACCATGAACAAGTGTTGCGGGCGGCGGTGCCTTTGCGGGCAAGAGGCGGTGGCCAGGCCGCGGTGGGCAGGCGTGGCTGGCTTGTGGCTTTTGGCGGCTGTTCGTGCAGGGGAAGGTGGCGGAGGGTTGTGCTGACTCACCCTTCCCCGAAAGGCTTTACGTTACACTCATCGTAATGAAACGCTTGTGAAGATCACAGGAAACCCAGCCTGCGTTACAGTTTGTGCCCCCAAATCGTTGCTGAATTATCATTTTGAAATTGTCGAGCACGGCCTGTAGTATTTCTGCAATCTGCTAGAATCTCTCAGAGCATCGGTGGTGCAGTAGGTGGGAAGGAGCTAGTTGATTAAAATGGGTTTGGACTTTGAAAAAAACCTTATCTAATATCCCACGTAGGCATGAAGATAAGTAATCACTACTTGGAAGGCATACAACTGGCATTGATTGAGAAAAAGGCTGCAAGAGAGGAAAATAATACTGGAGAAAAGACAGAACCAATAGTAGGTGTGCTGGCAGGTTCCAGAGTAGGAAATGGAGTAGCTATAGTATGTTGAAGAGACACAAAAAAAGAAGTTGACCATATGGCTGCAGTGTTTTTATGTGATGCCAAATCATGCACCCCTCTTTATTGTAAGATCAAGCTGAGTAATTTCACTTAGCCACAGTGAACAGAGTGATGATGTATCAAGATGATGTATCAAGAGGAAAAATATATATCCCATGGCAGTAAATTATCTTTGCCTATTCAGGAAAAAGGCTCTTATATCATTCTGAAGGGCTCAGCAAAACCATCTCCTCAATGTATGGTTATTACAGTAGAGAAATGAATGAAATATGCCACCAAAGGATTGGAACATAGTAATTTAAGAAAAGATCCTGCATAATGGGGAATTATGTATTATACATTAAAAAGTAAAGATACAGTGAATGGTGCTGAAAAACTAGATTTGATATTCCTGCATACTGTATTTCTCAAAACAAGAGTAAAGGGACCAAAACCAACATGATGTAGGCAATAAAAGCACTTTATTTTACCTTAATTAATTGTGCAAGTCATTGGTGAGGCTAGTATTTTAATAGAACATTTAAAGGATTTGACTTCACTATGTTTTAATGAAAACATCTGTGATTATTCAACATAGATTTTAAAAGCATAAGGAATAAAATTACAACTGCCTGAAGGCAAACCCCATGTTCTACAGGCAAAAGTTAAAAGAAATGAAGGCAGTTTAATTCATTTGATGGCTTTTCACACTTATTTGGAAATATGTGACAGTGACCTCTCTCAGGTACCAAGGATAGTGCATCTATTGTGTTCTGTGTTTCCAGGGAGACATGTTTGTACCATGAGAAATTTGCAGCTGCATGCTGTGTACGTACAGATGAAATAAGTTTTGCATCATCTTAGGGGCTATGAAAAGATTTCTCCTTTAAACCATTTTAAAATGCGGTACGTGAGATGGGGCTTATTAACAACACATGCCAGGGAAAACACAGCAAATATTAGAGAAAACTTAGTAATATAGTAATTCATTCTTTGGACTCATAGTTATTATAAAATATTATGCATATAGAGAGGTGGCAGTTTGCCAGAGGTGTGGGAATAAAAAGATGATGTATTACAAAGACCTTACATTTTATCCTACAATTTCTGTTCAGAAGCTTTTCATTACCCCTTCATGGAAATGGGCTTGTGTAGTCCAGCTTTCTACCTTTTCCATGGCCACTACCACCCTCTGCTCACTGCTCAGCTTTCACAGTAATCAGAATTCTCTTATTTCATATGCTAGTAATTACATGGAGAATTACTATAGCGTATGCTTTACCGTAGCTCCAAAGTCATAGTCATTCTGGTTCAAAATTAGTGAAATAAACAGGCAAACTTCACTTTAATTTAGATGGAACAAAAAAAGCTTGCCCTGACTAATACTTACTCTCAATTACCTTGGAGCATCCTTTGGTCCGAGAGCTGTAAAGAATTCCTCTCTTCTGTCCTTGTGTCTTCCCCCCATGGACATGGGCTCTTCTTCATGTCCATAGTTACTTTCTATTCTTTCCATGACTCTCATCACTCTCCAGCTGGGTCACAAGAGACCCTTTCTTCCATGCCTTTCCTCCTCTTCTTCCCTCTGTGGTATTGATAGCATAGGGTTAAAATGTTTCTAAATTGTAGTAGCTAAAGTAGGCCCTGAGAGCAAGGTGGACATCCTGTTCAGGCAAGCCTGAACCTGTGTACCTGCCTAAGATGATAAGGGGCAAGTCTAAACCTGTGTAGAAGATTAGGATAGATGAGTTAATTGTGTAGCTGCACCTGGGAAAAGGGGGCTGAAACTTATGCTTGAGTGGAAACAATAATGAATAAGATGATTATTTAGGGGGGGTCTTGAGAATCATGCTTGGGTAAATGATTAATATATAATGATGTAATAAGAAGGGTATATAATGTGGGCATCGAAAATTCACGAGCGGGGATTGATTTGGGTTTGTACCCCTCTCCCCCGGCGCCTCAATAAAGCACCTGGCATATAACCTGTCCGTGGTTATGTGTTTCTACGCTAACAGTATGACCTGCAGAAATTTGAGGTAACAGCGGAAAAACTCAAGAACAAGCATATTCAAAGGAGCACTGTCTTATGGCAGAAGTAAATCCTGGGATAATCATAACCGTTAGGTATTAATGGACAGGTTTCCCAAATCGGTGTACTTGGACTGTCTCTCTACAGTGAGAGAGGTTACTTGGGGCACAGATTATTGCTGTTTGTCTGAAATGTTCTTAAGATGGAGGAAGTGAAGGTAATTTTCTTGTCAGGAGCTGGGCTGAAGGAAGCTGCAGTTTGAGGAGGCAGCTTGAGTGTTTGGCAAATCGAAACAAAATGTTCTTGTTATAAGTGGTAACACTCAGGCTTTCCCCTCAGGCAAGGTATATGCAAGTTATTGCTGGTAGATTTTTAAAAATGTGTCTGTCCTGGCATACATTTGGGTATTTCTAACATGACCCCTTCTGACTATTCTCTGTACCCAGTTGTGCAAAGGGATGTTAAAGGAAGGGGTTGCCACCCATAGTTCTGGGTCTGGGCACCCTCCTCCCTGCTGGAGCCCAGCGTGGGGACCTGGTGTCTCTGTCCCAGGCTGGTGAGGGTGGCTTCTGCTTTCCTGCTCAACCAGCAGCAACTTCAGCAGCGCCTCTGCACAGGGCTCACACAAGTACCAACAGCCAAGTCCCTTTCTCCCCTTTGGCTGACAGGGCTGAGGGTCACTAGTGAAAACACACCCACCTCCCTCCCCTCTACCCTCCCAAGCACATGCATTGTTGCAGATCCCCAAGTATAGGCGTGGCCTCCCTGATTGTCTGATACTCCTGCCCAGATCCCAGACCGTCTTACCTGCTCCATGGTCCCCAAAATTACCAGCAGTCCAGCTTGGTTCTCACTGCATTTTGACAAGATTCTTGTGCAGCTGATCTTCTGAAACAAGCATCCTCCTGCTCCATATACCCTTGCCAAGCACTCTGGCTGACCGGGGCTGTCCCTGCTGTTGTCCCTGTGAGTGTTGTTCGGGTGCATTGTACATCTGTATGGCCTCCTCCCTTTGTCGTCCCACTTGGTCCTTCATCAGATGCCTTTAACAAAGCAGGCGCTCTCTCCTTCCATATGCTCTGACAGGCAGATTCCAGCTGGGTTCAGATACAGAATGGGGAGGGGAAACTGTGCCTCTTTCTGAAGGGAGGCATCTTGACACCCTTAGCATGCAGTCCTAATTAAAAACTACTCCTTCGCAAGTCTAGGGGGCTCTGCTCCTCCCTGTAAACAATGATACTGTGGAATACTTCCTCCCCCACTATGTCCCATGTATTCAGTGAAGCGGCAAGAGGAGGAGGGTAGGACAGGAAAACACGTATTTGCTCCCACACAAGTGCAATACACAGAGCAGCAGCTAGAAGCAGGAATACACACAGACAGACTGACAGGCACACAGCACTCATTCGGTGAACCAGCCAGCTATGCAGGGAGGCTCTTGGGCCTTCCTGACAGTGACTGTGCTGCTTGCTTCCCTCCAGAATGTTTGGGTGTTGGACCACACTTACCACACACAGGAAAAGAAATCTCTCTGCAACACCTCTGGCAGAAGATATCACCTAGAAAATGTATGTGGCATCCCAGCTGGAGTTAGGGACCATCTGTGTATAATTCATGGCTCCTGGCTACATGAAAACAAGCAGTTAAGTAGCCTCCCCAGTCTCATAGCTGTCAAATGTATTTTAATTGAAGGGCTGGCCCGGATGTATTCAACTTCTTGCTCTCCATCTCATCCTGGCTTGGTACTTAATTATTTGCAACTGTCTGGATACCCAAACCTAACTGTTGTCGTATGATTTTCTTTCCTTAAATTTTTGTGGCAATTTGCCTGGTTCTCCACAGGAGAGGCACATATAACTCCTTTCCAATTCCTTCCTCAAATTTCTTGATTTCTACCTCTGTATTGATAAAATACTGTATTTGTCAGAGTCTGCCTTCAAGGAAGTTTTTTCAAACCCTATTTGGGCTTATTATCCACCCTCTCTTCTGTCACTTTCAGCAGTAATTTTTTCATTGCATGCATTCATCTGGGAATTTTCATTCCCTTGCTGCTTTTCCCTTTTTCACATAAGGTGGGAAACAGCTAAACCAGTTCCAATCAGTACTAGTTCTCGTGCAATGGAGATCTGTACAGTGCCCTAAGGCAAGTCTCTGCTTAGGCAAAAACCAAAACCCCTGCAGTAGAAAACCCTTCAAGAGCTGTATGTGAGAAACCTTATCCCATGCTGTGTGCACCGTTCCAGTGCTTTCTGCCCTTTGGAGTAGAAGTTACATGATTTAATGATTGACTCCAAAAGCAGACATCTAAATTTAAAATGATCAATCTGATATTCTCTTTTTTTTTTTTTCTCCTTTCTTCCAGACTGGGTAATTTAAACTTCCTTAACTTCCTTTTACAGCTAATGCCCTGAAATGCCTTGACAGACTTGAGCCGCTCCATGCCTTGGTCATACATCTAGGTTTGGCTGTTGTCCAGGGATGAAATACTTGGCCATTGTCCAGGGATGAAATACCTGCCTATGTTCGTGCTTTTTGTTGCTGGGGATCCTCATAGTATGTCTGCACAAAATGCAGCAACAGCCCCATTTTCCTTCTTTTCACTTCCCAGGGAAATGTTTTAAGTGCCAGTCTGTAAGCCAGTTTTGGTAATTTGTCCACTGTCTTCATGAAATGATACAAAAAGGCTGCAGGGTTCACAGCACCACAGAAAGTAAATGCTTCAGCAGCCTCTTAGGGCGTCTGCCCGAAACAGCACAGATTCCTGGATTCCAGTCTCTGCTCCTTGTACTGGGTTTTGTCACACGGTTTCCAAGTGCAAGGGCATTTTTTGTAAAGCCTAGGTAACTAACTTCAGACTCAGTATTTTATTGCAGAGATTTGAATACCTGAAAGTTTTTTACAGGGTCATACTCTTTTGAATCTAGGTTGTAGCTTCTGAATAGGGTTAGAGTTAAAAAACCGCTGGAGTAATATATTGCTGTTTCCATGAATATTTATATGTACAAAATTATGTATTTTAATAAAAAAATTTTCAGGTGGGTACTAGTATTTTTATGGAATGCTACTAGCTAATTATAATGTTCATCTGTGGGAGGAATTTGTAAGTCAAACTAGTGGTGAAAATTAACATTACCCATTCAAGATTAAAGCACACCCTCATGTATTAAATTGTATGTGTAAGAAAAAAAATGCACTATTTCCAAGGGCACTATCTGCTGACAGGTTCAGAGTGCCAGACACTTTCATGGATTCTCAGATATAGGGAAGAATACTGTACATACAGACCTCACACATAATAGAAAATATTCAAATAAATTTTGGCTTGATTTTAAGGGGATTTCGAACTTGGTATTGCTACAAATTAGTTCCAGATTCATTTTTGAATAGTGAGTTTTTGGTCTGATTCTTTTCCTTCTGGAAGTATTAGTCTGGAGTTCTTTTAGAAACTGTCTTGAAAATATCCTCAGTGGGACAAGAGAGCAAGACACATCACTAGGTAATGATCATCGTATCATGCTGTTGAATCAAAATGAAAAATTTCTGTATCCTTTTTTTCCCCTTTATTTCAATGCATTTGTATCCTGATATTTAGGTGGATAATAAGAGATCAAATAACTGTAGAAACCAGGCAGTGTGACTAACAAAATGCTGAAAGTCACTGTTCAGTAGTGTTTTTTTTCCTTCAGGCTGATAACGTTCTATGGCATACAAAGCGAGAATCTACAGTGGAAGGAGTTTGTATCCACTTACTGCTAAAATGTGCAAGGAGGGAAACTGCCACTGTGATCTTAAACATCAGCAGATTATCAGGGAGCAGCCTGCACTACAGGATATTCTACCAGGAACTAGGAGCTCACCACAGCTCAGACAAAAGTTGGTTAGTATCACAAGGCCACCCAAAGCCAAAGGTTTGCTAGTTTTCATTTTATCCCAGCTGGTCTGGGCATCTGTGGGCAGTTCCTAAGCATCCTCTGAATATCTACTTACATCATTACAGTTTTCCCAACTTACAGAGGAGAACAAGAGCTGGTTTTTAACAAAGCCTTAATTTATGCAACTTTTTACATAATGTAGTTGCAGCATACACATTTACTGTGCTGCCAGGAATTTTGCAGATTTTGAATAAGGTTTTATTGAGCCCAGTGACTGTTGCTTATCCGAGGGGTGCCTCTACAGCAGATGGCATTTGCTATTACTCTGCCTTGTTTTCACCTCTCCTTGCATATTCAGGTTTTTTATGCAGAATTCTGTGGCTGAAAAGCAAAGCTATCTAAAGAGATGACTAAAAGAAGAAAACAAGTCTATTATTTTTGTGATGGTGAGATACTCTAATTCAAAGCGCTTATACATTCATGTTACCAAAAAAAAAAAAAGATTATGACCAAAGAATCTTAATTATATACACTGCAAAGAAAATTAGTTTCAAGTGCATTTATTTTGAAATAAACAAGAATATTATATGTATATATTCATATTTATATTAAATAACATTATTAAAAATGAAATAAAAATAGTCTTAAAAACTAATCTGACACTTTCACATTCTATTTTATATTAAGTAACTATAGATAGGAAATATATAGAAAAATGCTAAAATTGCCTCAAGCCAGCCATAAAAGCAAAGTGCACTACTGCCTAGGGCAGTGGAGGAGCAAAATGATGATGGTACTGCTGCTTCCTCCAACGGGAGGATCACTGTGAGTGGGCAGTCATAAATGAAAAGGAAGGATGGGAACCCCTTCAGTGACTCCCAGTGTTTTCTTCCCTTTTTTTTGTCCTTCATCACTGAAGTAGTAAACTGGGTTTTGCATATGCTGACAAGAAGCAGTGAGATAGTTCTGCGTACCGAGATGATACATTGAATACAGTTGATTCCCTAAATGATCACACAGGGATTGCAGCTTATCTGTGTTCTGCTGTGTCAATTCAAGAACCTTTATCTCAATTTATTTCATTTTTTTTCTTGTTGTCAGTAGTTTAAGGACACCAAGGTGGAAATTTTTAATTTATTAATCATGAAATATTAACTGAACTATCATCCTTTGATAGTTTTCTGAACTGGCTTGGGTTTTGGGGTCTTTTTCAGATAAAAGCCACACTTAGCACATTTTTTTCTATGATTCCCAGTGTGGAATTTCTTAAAAAAAGCTTCCTTCTCATTTTGTTTTGATTTTTCTATCAGAGATAAATCTTACTATAAATTAAGCATTTCTAAATTTAGGTGCACTGTTACACAGATACCATACTATCTATTCACGTTACCTATAAGATGGTAATTGAGCAACATGTGCACTGAATAAATTTTTTAAAAGTTTTCTTTCATGTATTTGGAGTAGTAAGAGATTTAAAAGCATTATTTTAAGTTCTGTTTTGATTGTCTGACTACCAAATATTTGCGTTTCTGATGACAATTTTTTTTACATTAGTTTAAGTGTATGTGTATTCAGCTAGAAGTATTTCAAGGCACAGTCTGTTCCTAAACAGATAGAGATTTATTCAATGTCCAGTGAACTTTTCAAGAAGGATGTAAGAAATATGTGTTATTATTTGTGTGGATTTAATTCCTACTACCTAACAATAATCTTAGTAGGGAGTAAGGAAAAATGCTGTTGCTGAATAGCAAACAAGTAATATTCAAGTAATATTACTTAGTGTTGTTCTCTACTGCTGCATGCATTCATGTTTTGTTGGTTTTTTGTTTGACACAAACACAAGCTATTTATCTAGTTTTCAGATACTGCATTCCAGAGTAGCAAATTAGACAACTATAATTTCTACTCAGTGCCACTTCATATAAAAGTGCACTATTCACAAGAAACACATGAATTTGTATTCTACCAGAAACATATCAGTGTATGGCAATAAAATTTATAATAAATATTACAAAGTGTGTGTTACATGAATTTGAACATTTTGACTTTTCTTTGACATACTGCTTGTAAGACATCTTAAAATCTGTACTATTTTTCAAAGGATAAATTCATAAACATAATAATAAGACGTGGAGAATCTGAACATTATAGTCCATACAGTACTTTTCTTAGGTAAATACCTATCATTCACATTATAATCGTAACAGCTTTAGTCTCTTTGTAAAATAACAGCTTCTAAGAGTTCAATTTGTCCATTCAACTCATATATAATTGTTATGCTACTTAATGTAGTCTCATTTTCAGTTTAGCACAAACTTTTGATAGTGCTCTTCTGAAAGCAAATTCACAGTCTAAGCTGATGCAGGCAGTTTCTCTTCACTGCCAAACATCTTCCTGCCCAGGTGTAAGACTTATTTTTGTTTTCTTTTAAATGACAAATTCATCTCAAAATAATAAAAAATAATATTCAAAAGGTGTTCTTACAAAAAAAAAGGCTTCTGCCACTCATGTGGCCCATTAGTTAGTTCATCAATTAAATAAAATACATACTGAAAAGTAGTTTTAAGAGTTGATGATCACTACACTAAATGGAAAATAAGTCCTGTGTTTTGTACTGCAGCTGGAAGATTCACAATTCACCTGGGTTAGTTTGTTCTTCATTAAGAATTCATGGGAATAAGTAATTCTAGCCAGTGCAGATAATCCTGACTTCTTCCTTTATCTCAGCATATCTCGTCTCCGAAATTGCTTCCATAGATCTCTGAGATGTTCACTGGTGACAGTCATCACACAAGAGTAATATTCCTTCCAACCATACTTCGGAGTCTCCTGTGAAAAGTGAAAAACATACAACTGGAGAAAAGATACCATGCACTAAATTCCTTAATTCTACCTTAAATTTTATTCAGACTCATACACACTAGATAGATGTTTTAATATTAAAGTAATGAGAGATCAAATTTACTTCTGTAAAATGAGGGTCATAAATCCATACAAAGGTTAAGTATTCAAAAGGCATCCTCACCTCACAACACACAGTTAGCATTCAACAAATAGCCTACAAGATGCAAGAAAGTATTTCCTCTTTATTCAGGTATGTCCAGCTCCCTCTCTAGTTTTGCTCCTTGCTTCTTTGTATTGACACTGTACTAAAAAGTTCACCTATGACACCAAACAAAAAGCATAGAAAATTACTGATGTGCATTAAACTGAGGTACCAGCAAAAGCCAAATACCATATGGGCAGATGACACGAAAGCTTCTTTATACTAGATTACCTTAATCCTAAAGTGCACTGTAGTTCAGCAACATCAACAACTGTCCATTGAATGGAAAACTGGCCAAGGGCTGGTCTGGGAGATTCACTGCTCTATGCTCCATACTATCTGTAGTTATCACTGGATCTCATTATTTCTTCCACTGTTCCTAACTCCACAAGTCTATTTTCATAGCAAGTGTAGAAAGATGGAGAGATACTAAGAATTAGAGCAACTGGGGAAAGAAGCCTAGTTTATATGCTGAGCATATGCCACATGGTGTGGAATATCCCTTGGGCCAGTTGGGGTCCTGGCTGTGTTCCCTCCCAACTCCTTGTGCACACCCAGCCTCCTCACAGGTGGGGTGGGGTGAAAAGCTGAAAAGTCCTTGACTCTGTGTAAGCACTGCTCATAGAAACCAGTACATCAGTGTGTCATCAACAGTATTGTCAACCTATATTTAAAACACAGCACTGTAGCAGGTACTAGGAAGAAAATTAACTCTCTCTTAGCTAAAACCAGAACACATGGTGAGAGACTGTCCAATACTTTGTTTTGGTTCAACTGAGTGAAGATGTTGAAGAGATTGCCACACTGCAGTACATTAAAACCCATTAGACAGTGAAGCCTACATCTATTTATTCTTATCCCCCACCTTGTTTAATTAAAAAGCATAGAATTTTACAGAGAAGTTGTAAGTATTCAGAAAACAATCTAATCCACAGTAGTATATGATACAGATGTTAAATGAAATATTAGAAATAATACTTAAATGAATGCATAATTTACTTGAGATTTAGTCAATCTCATGACAAATGCATTACTTGCAAATTGCACTCCATTATTTAACAAAAGCATATTCAGTTTATTAACCTGTGCTTTAAGATATGCATTTATTATTTTATGAAACAAGTTCAGAGAAATATTCATGAAAGTCATTAAAAGAAATGCTGAAATACACTGACTGTTCATCTTATTTCTAATGTATGCACTGTTGTTGTATCTACTCTCAGTGCACCAAATCCACAGAAGGAACAGTTTGTCCACACATTCTGCAATGCTTTCACATTTCACTGGAACAATCTCCTCCCACTGTATCCAGGTATGTTTTTAAGCTTCATGTCAGGTTTAGGATTAAAAACAGAGTTCTGCAATTTCCAGTTACTTTTGTGAGATGAGTCAGGAAGGTGTGCCTAATGACACACTTCTCACCTCTCTGCTTTAGAGAAGAGGTAAGCAAAAGTCTCTTCAAACAGTAAGCAACAGCCTCTTTCGTTTTTTTTTAAAGCTATCTTTTACAATAGATGTATTCAATTGCTGTGTACTAGGAAAGTATAGAAATTAAAAGCTTTAAAAAGATTAGCTACCTGACAAATTTAATCTCACTTGACAGAATGAAGTGTTTACAAAAGACAGCAATTTATAGTTGAAATGGCTGGAAATGAGGTTCTGAATCCATGCTTCAGTTTTTCATGTCTTTTTCAAAGGAAAATTCCTTCCTCAGTCAGTCTCAAGGTACTCTTTTCAGCTACTAACCACTACCTCCTAAAGCTTTTAATCAGAAATTTTGAAACCCCACAATATTCAGAACATCTAGAAATCAGTTATTTTAATACAAAAAATCTTAAGATGCTCAGAAAATTACTAGTACATAAAAATTAATTTCTAGATTTACATTTGTCATGTAATAGTTACTTTCAATACTTCAGTAGTCAATAAAATCACAGTTATGGCCTAAGTATCTATTACAGTTACTGGGCACACAAATAGTTTAGCAAACAGTACTTTGGATGGACTTGAATCCCTTTGTAAGTTGGTCTTCAGCATACCTTTTTGGAAATTAACTTTGAAAGGGCTTTGTTAGAAATTTCCTAGATAATCCTTCCACACAACATTCAAAGCAGAGCTCTCCTCTATGCTCTGTTAGGCAGTTCTCTGCAAACATGTTTTTCAGTTCTCCCTGCAGTGTGTGCAAAGGAGTACCTGCCAATGCCGAGTCAGGCTGTGTGCCCTGCAGGGGCCACACACAGCTTGTACAGTTATTCCCCAAGGAGAAATTTTCATTATTTATTATAAGGGTACAATATTCTTTACACGGTGGAGTAATGGCATTAGTGCATTTTAGAGATATGTGACGTACAGCACAATGTGCTGTTTATCGCTTTTCAGAGTGCAGATTCAAAGCAGGGTATAATCTGTGGTAAGCGTGCCAAGTATCTTAATCTCCTTCACCAGAGTTCTACATTTACCATAGAAAAGCACAATGTTGCAAAGCACAATGAACCGTACATTTATATTTGGAAAAACTAATAGTAGTTGCACTGCACCTAAGTTTGGGATGTAGTTGCAGCTGATTTTTGTATTTCATGTACATTTATGTGCTTCCTTGGATATCAGACTGAAATTTAATTACCCATTGAAATTGTTCAATTTAAAATCAAATTATTCAATTTTTATTATCTTTTCAATTTACACCCTAAATGGAAAATAATGATTTTTAGAATTATATAAATCCACTTTCACTCCACGACGTATGGCAAAGACAGAACTATCTCTGTTCTACTCCACACTATTTTCACCAAATCACTTCACATGCCTTGGCTAAAGTTTCTATTTCCATTAACTGGCACTTGCAACAAACTTTGGTAGAAGCTTACAACAAATCTGAAGAAATATTATGAGTTATGCAATGTTTTGCAAAAAAAGGAACTCTTAACAACTAGTTATGTCACTGTAATGCCTGGGCTTTATCTCAGAGGTCTTTCCTGACCTTAACAATTCTGTGATCCTGACTTGTGATAAGAGACAAGCAGCAGTTGCTCAAGTGAAGAGCAGTAGCAAACTAATGTGTCAGCAGGGAAGAGGGAATTTTATATACACGAGGCTTACATTGTATTCTTCAGCGCACAAGCAACAGGTACTTGATACAGACCTCATCAAGTAAGCTTGGGTACAAGAATAATTTTTGTTACTAGCATCCAGGAGCTCCAGGTGGGAAGAACAGCAGGGTAAATAACCAGCAGCCTTTACATTAACTCAGTGAGGTTGCCTGTAGCCAAGTCCATGCCCTGACAACTAACCTGGTTTCTCTGTCTCCAAATGGGTAGTGTGGACATATTATAATTCAATTTTTTTTTGAGAATGACTTTATACAGAGTGAACATCACCCTTTATAAATCTCCATGGTACATTTTTTCCCAGCTTACATCATCTCAGCATATGAATTAATTAATTTAGTGCCTGAATTTAGATCTGACAAGGTGTTGAGGTATGTATACTTGACGCTTTTACCACAGTCTCTGTTTCTGTCACCAAGATAATTCTATTAGGTTTGTTGATTAGATACTGGATTCCTTTGTGTCACTGCATTTTCTTCCACTTGGTCATATACCCTCCACTGAAATTATTAGGGACGCATCATGACTGTGTAGCATTTTGCCAGTTTCCTGCAAGAGCTGTTCCACATCTTGAAAAGTTTACAGTTTAAACAATACTTGACATGCAACTACAGTGCGGGTTCTGGCAAAAAGACAAAGTACTCCTAATAACTATTTTTAAAAATACATGAGAAAAGAAGAAAGGAAGCTTTGAAAGACAAAAGATTAAGCTAAAGCCATGACTTTCCTCTCATGTGACTAGTGACTTGGATTACTAAAATGTTGTTTAAACTGCTTTATTAGTCATTTACACTTCCGTTAGTAAGGTGAAGAAACCAGACGCTTTGTTAAGATCAAATTTCCTGTTCTGTCCCTCACATATTAGTACAATGCTTCAGTATTAGGTTTATAATACTAAAAAGGAAGCATAATTTAAAAAGTGTTAATAGTTAATCAAAATAATAAAGACATAATCCTATGGATGCTAAATGTTACACATACAGAAGGAAGACCATATGCAGGTCAAACAGAAGTCATCTTTCTAGTAGGACAAACCAGCTGTGTACCCCTGGACATGCCCCAAGCCATCTCTACTGCTGAATTTCAAAGAACCAGCCTGCTCAAAAGATGTGACACTTCACTGAAAAAAAAAAAAAAAAAGGTCTGAGAAGTTCCAAAGAACATGGTTTGTGCTACATGACATGCTGTGCCACAGGAACAGGTCAATACTTCAGATATATTCGCTCTCCCTTGCCTATCTTGTGCAGGGGTCTACAAAAGAAACCAGCAGCAGGACTGGAGAGCTGATGGGCTACCAGTCTGGGTAAAGAGACCCCATCTCTCATCCTTACAGACTCAGATTTTACACTGTTGATGGAAGCCAGACATCGCCCCAGATAAAGAGGTTCCAAGGTGCTTCGCTTTGCTTTCCTGACATGCTATTTCAGAGTTAGGAAGGAAGGATTAACCAGATACAAGTGCTCAGAGAGGCATATGACAGAACAGAGGAGGACTCAGAAGGCCAGAGGCCAATATGACAATGTATGGAGCCATCTGAAGATAGTTATTGAACAAAAAAATTTCAGCTTAGTATTGCCTCAGAACTAAAACCAGCAGGGGAATGACAGTCAAACCCTCCTGGCTCAGGAACATGAGATGTGCTGTACCCCTCACAGGGTCACTAAGAGCAGACCACCAGCCATGGGGCCTTGCTTGTCATGGTTTACATCTCTTTGCTCCTCCCCTCTGTAAAAAATACATCTGGGAGCCAACAGCCTTAATAGCACCTCCTGCAAAGTTGTTACATGGAAACAGGAAAAACCCTTACACTGCAAAGGAACAAACTCTTGCTTCATGTAAGAGGAGAAATGTCTACTAACACAGTGTCTGCTGTGCCCAGTGTGTGACAAACAGTTTCACAATATGGCTACAGAATATGTACACCTCTGTTTTCACACCGAAACCCACAGTACAATTGAACTGTACAAATGGACATTCATGTAGTGGATATGTGAAAACAGACATGGTGATCATGTGTGGACACAGTGCTGATTTTTCAAAATTGCTGGTACAGCATTAATTGAACCAATAATACATTATTGCTTTCAAGAATGTAACGGTATAAATCAAAATAGAAGCCAGTCAATAAAAGTCATAAAAATCTGCCTCTACAATCTTCCTTGGTAAATACTTATTAGCCATAGGTACCTGAGAAATTACTTAAGAAAAGGTAACAGGACAGACAGAAAACAGCAACAGAAACTATGAAAGAATACGTTTCCTAATTTCAAACACAGTACAAAATCGCAGCTGGCTTACAAAACAGTGACAGTGTCAGTCAGTCATTACCAACTCCAGGATAAAATTCTATTGCTTCAGTCAAAAACACAACGTGATGCCTTGAGCTACTCCATTGCTTGCAGTCATATAACCTATTCCTGAGTTTTGGAACAGGAAACAAAGCAGTGACAGTTCAACACTCAGCCATTCCTGCAGGCATGCCAGCACACTCAGACTGGTGGCTAACACATACCGTCATTTATCTGCTATAGAGCTCCTTCCTCACGCAGGATTTGAAAGTAGTATACCTCTGTATAGGTTTGTAGCCCTGTAGAGCAGAAGATGGAGAAGTGTGCAGATGCAGACAACATGTGGAGGCAGCCAGGGGTAAGCATAAGACAACGGCATCATGAAAATACAAAAAAATGGCTTTAATTGACAAATAGCTAGGAGATACAGTACAGTATGTGTTATGCAAAATGTTTATCATTTAGTCATTAAGTTCCAAGTCTTTCAGTTTAAAAATAGAATTTGTGAAGGAAAGGGAATCTTCTTATATATTTTTAAATGTGGAAATAAAAGGGAAATGATTATTTTAACTAAACAGTAAGCAAAAATAAAGCTTTTCATGTCTGAATATTTTTAATAAGTTTATGGCAATACTCTGACTGACCACCTGATGGCAGCTTAACATATGTGTTTGCTTCAAACCACTAAAACAAAAACAAGGTTTCAGGTCAAGCTACTAAATTGGAGAAAAAGAGAAATTTCATTTGGTAAAATCTTTTCCAAAAACATATCTAAAATCTGTATTAAAATGAACATTCACTGTGTTCTTATCAGAGGTAGTCAAGCCCTCCTGAAGTTTGTAAGTTCAAGGCTAAGCTTTTAAATAGGACAAACCTGGTACGTACTGACTGACGTTTCAGAACTGCATTTTCGTTGGACTTGTGTGACTCTTTGCTCTTAACTAGGTTTACTTTAGTCTGGCTATTTAACCACAAAATGCCCTTTTCTAAAATACATGGTCCCAGTACCAAATTCTAATGCCCTCAAGATTCTGGGCAAACGTTTTAGTGAAACAACTTTTTGAAAGGTTGAATTGCTAAGTACAAGATGTTAATTGTAAAATTGTACTTCAAATCATAGGCCTAATTGAAATTGTAATCTTGGGATGTTTTTTGAAAGATAATCAGACACTACATTAATTGGCAGACATTAACTGTGGGACACTTAACATTAAAATCAGGCATTTATACTTCATAAACGGGTTCAGATTTCTCATGGCCAAGATTTCTATGTTGCTACAAAATACTGAATAAACCAAAGATGTTACAATCTGTTATTTGTATAATGGAACTGACTGAATCTTTGAATATGGATTCAAAATACAGTTATTGATAAAGAAAAAGTTAGTGATTTGTTAGTTTTGATTTAGCACAAGGTGACATTTGAGCCCTCCACATTGCAGGAGCAAGAGGACAAAGTTTTGCTTGTTTTGGACACACTAAATACTCTGTAACTTTTAATGTACAAACAACAGGAAGCAATTAATGACACTTCCCACCATCTGGGAAAAAGGGTCTTAGGCATTTTCTACTTTTCATTCTAAACCAAGACTGCAGTGGGTAGGAGATGTTTATTAAGGCAAAACTTTTGCAGATTTTTTTTTTATGAAAGCAAATTTTTGCAAAATTTTTATTATTATCCACTCTTGGAAAAATTTGGTTTGTGTGACACTTACGAAAACTTACTGGAAATTGTAATTCCTCAGTTTAGTACTGTTATTGTTTTGGAATACTACTGATTAGTGAAGAGAATGCATTTAACTGAATTACAGAACCAAATCACAATTATCTCCTATGTAATCCAGGAGATTTCTAGTATTTAACCTAAATTAGAATTATAATTTATGAAAGACTATTATTCTTCTGAATATTGGCTATTCTTTATAGTTATTTTGCAGTCCACTGGAATATTTTATAGTGGTCCAGGCAAAAGCAAGATACACACATAACACTGAATAGTGCTGGATGATAAGATTTTTAAGAATTATATGTGATTTCTGTCATGCATTTTGTGAAATAGAAACATGTAATACAATTACAAGAATTACTTAGTAAGCAGACTGTTTTCTGGTTAAATTAACATACACTGCACATTTACAATTAGTAAACAATTAAAACATATAGCTGAACAGCTTGAAACAATTGTGAAACAATCATCATTACCACATCATAATAAAAGGAATTGAGGACCAACGAGGAAATGAATTTGTTACAAATGCAGTGGTTGTTATCCACATTTTATGTTTGATCATAATATTACAGAAATAACAAGTAAACTATTAGACTCAACACCACTTCACAGAAAGTTCTAAAATGACATTTAGGAAGCTAACTAAAATTAACTAAAATTACAGAAATAATATATTGAAATGTGACTTTAAAAACCATAATACAGTTTAAGATTTATGTCTAAGCAGTAAAGCAATAAAGTTGTTAGTTAGAACACCATTTTACATTTAGTTAAAAATGTTATCACCTGTCATATGAAGAAAAAATATGACTGCAAGTAATTTCCTGCCCTCTAGCTTACTATACTTGAATATATTAGATACAGGGTTTAATTATTAAAATCAGCTCCGGACTAGAACATAGCATTGTTCAACACCACTTCACTAATTCTTTATTTGAAAATTAAAACTACCTTCTGCTGCAACTCTTTCCAACTGTCATTATGAGCACTTGATATTTTATATAATGTTTTAAAAGAGCCTTTAGAATTGACCTTTAACTAAACTTCCTGACCTTGAGAGAGACAAATTCTTTTGCAATACAGAGATAATTGCTGCCCTTGTTAAAATTCTTAATGCTAATCTATTAATCACACAATACAGAAGAAATGACAGTGTACAGGGATTTCCCATCTCCTATGTGGTTTGTCCACTATAAAGGTACATCATGTCCTCTAAGTATTGCTTTCTAACAAAAAAAATCAAGAATTTAAGAAGGATTTTATCTTACAGGTTGCTTCACTATTTCTATAAAATGTATGTCTTTAAACATATGCACTGCTGGTTTGAAATCTACAGATACTAAAGTAGTGGTAAGTAGCAAAGTCAACTAAGATAAGTATAAAAATTAGAATCCTTACCCTAAACCCTCGATTGAGTCTGTCTTTCATAATGCCTATAAATTCTTTGTAACTCAACTGGTCATCTCTGTTGACATCAAAAATCTTGAACACTGTGTTCACCAAATGTGCTGAAAGCTTCACACCTGTGGCTACATACACAGCACGCTTGAATTCATCTGCATAAGGAGAACACCAGAAAAAAAAATTAAAAAGTGAATTTAACGGTACTTTGTGAACAGCATATTATGAAATACAAGTAAACTTTTAACCTGAGTTTTCACATTTAAATACTCAAAAACTAAGAAGTGAAAATTAGGACTGAATTTCACAGTTCTAAACCAAGTAGTTCTTAACTGATATAAAATGACACTGCTTAATTGGTGCCACTTGTTTTACATAGAATATAACAGTCCATATATTATACTATGTGCAGTAACAAAATTAGAAAATCATATTGTAATTAAATCTATGTCACATATATGGCATTGACTTATTTGACACAAAACAGAACCCAAGAAATAGAGCACAGAGAAAATTATACAATCCCTTGGTAAGGGCACATGAGGTAGGACCATGCTGGTTTTACTGGGTCAGACCCATGAAGAGGCTACTTGAGGAGAGCATGCAAGTCTGACCACTTTGCATGTTGCTCACCTTGCACTCCCCAAGCATCACAACTTATTAAGGATTTTAGTTGGTCATACATGCCTAGTTCTTTCAGTACCTACTTACTGATTTGTTAAAAATCTGTCTGATCTCTCTTCGGACCATGTGACACTGTTTTCTTCTACAGCCTTTGTAGAAGGCCAAGCTTCAGATACTCACTGTGTAAAGAAATGCTTTTGTTTGTTTTAATCTGATCTCTCACTGGTGTCATCAAGTGCCTCTTAACTCCTGTATTGTAGGATCTGATGGACAAATATTCTGCGTTCAGCTTGTCCACCACTTACGTGACTTTGCACAATATCTCTCCTGATATGACCAAGCCTTCTCCTCTGAAAGCTGGAGTCCTAGCATTTTTAGCCTTTTACTGGAAATATTAAAACTACAAACTAGGAAATACAAAACATATTTGAATTTTTGCCAACAGTTCTATACGGATATCAATGGATTTTTGTAAAAATATAGATATTTACCTTGACCTATGGAACGACTCGCAAAATTATACATTTGCATTGCAATTGCAAAGTCTTCCAGATTGTTCAAGAATTGAAAAAATGATCTAAATTCTTCAAATGTGATACCCTAAAAAACAGGAAAACAATATGCACTGTAAGAATCATCAGTAGTAATAACAACTCAATCAACAAACCTTGCAATTATATATGTCTACTTCATTTAAGAACAGATACCACACCCATTAGAAAAACAAGGGGGAGATTTGTAGTAAAAGTCAATAAAGTAGAGAACTGGAATTTCTTGAGGAATGCAGTATGTCCTTCCTCTCTGCGACTGCAACAAGACAGCAGTTCTCATCAGAGCAGTCAAAAATACTGTTCCATTGCTGAGGGCAATTTTTAAGAATTCCAGGATTACTACAAAATGGTAGTCAATATTGAGAATAAAAAATGTAGGTTTGGATGAACATTGGAGTATGTTTACTACTGAAAACCTGCAAACCACTATAATATGTTTGTGAGTGTGTGTGCTCATACAAGTACATTGAATGGATTCGTAAATATATGTTATGATCTACCTTAAGCCTGTATTTTAAGGTGAAATTTTTACATATCCAGATTTAGACACTCAAGACTCTTCAGCTGATATTCCAAGTATCAAGTACTGGAAGGTTTGTTCAGGTTTTAAAAAGATCTATTGCATTTTGACCAGATTTTAGAGTATCTTCTGTGAAAGTTTCACTGAAAGTGTTCTTATTAAAAGAGCTTACTTTATCTTCATTCCTTGTGATATTTTTTATGCTCTTCTCTAATCTTAATAGGGATCCAAAGATCTGATAAACTATCTCTAAATCAATTTTGAAAGAGATCTGAAAATGAGACTTTGAATTAAGCCAGGACCATTGCCTATATCAAATTCCCATTGGTCTCAGCCATTCTGAACATGGAATGGCATTCTTTGTCAAACCTCAATCTCCCTGGACTCCTTTAACTGTAATTCCTGGCTATTCTTCTGTTTGCTTTTATCCTTTTATCCTATTTAAGTACTTGTCTCTGAAAATATACTTGAAGGCAACAGTAAGACCTGTGAGCCTTTCTGTTCAAACTAAAACATTGATCTGTGTCTCTCCTCAAACATATACATTGTCTTTATGGTATGTTGGAACACAGAAAACATACAAATGTAGGTTTGTGCCAGAGGAGAAGATGGCAGAGGTTGGATGCAAACCCATATGAAACAGCAGGGACTGTGGAAAATGTGGACAGCAGCATAATATTGTTATAATAGAAGAATTTAATAGGTCTCCACACATTTGAGATGTAAACCCCTGCCTAAGTGATCTATCTAAGCACTAGCTAAGATTTATAAACTCTTTGGAGAGCTTGGCCTATCTCCATCATGAATTGCTTTTCTCAACAAGCAGATCCTTTGCAATTGGGAGGAAACTTTCATACACACAAGTAGAACCACCTCCTTATTTAAATTTTTATCCTAAAAACTTAATATTATCAATACTGTCTTTTTGTTTCATTGTATTTGACATTAATAGTTTATGTGTCCAAGTCCAGTTCTTGCACTGTTTAGACTGAAAACTCTGTGGGACTGCAATAATTCTGTCATGCATTTGTGAAATTCCTAGATCAGTGAAACTTCGTGGAAAAACAGCCATCATAGAAAACATCCACCAAAGTCTTGAGCTGACATTTTTAGGTTCACAAATCCTTAATGTGCACCAATTTGTCTGTAAAAATTCTGAATGCAAAAAATAAGTGTTAGAGGTCAGGCTACTGCAAAAATCTTGTTTGCGTGCATGACTTTCGCTTTTCCTAATAAATTGTCTCTTTCTCATCCCTCAAGTTTTCTGACTTTTACCCTTCCAATTTTCTCCCTGATCCTGCTGGTGGGGGAGTGAGCGAGCGGCTTTGTGGGGCTTGGTCAATGGCTGGGGTTAAACCATGAGAAAAAAAAGGAAGCTGACTTTTTTATTTATGTGGAGAGATTAAATTTTACTACAGCAAAGAAAACTCAGATTAATGTACCAATGCTGCTAAAAATGCGCAGACTTTCTTCAGGAGCTGATATCCGTAGCAATTCATGATGCCAGCTTAAATGAATCACTGCTTGGCATCTAGTTAGTAAAAGGAGGAAAACATCCTGTGAGCAGGCAGCATGCCAGCTGAACATTTTAACGTGACTAAAATATTACAAAAGATCATCATGTTGCTTTAGGGGCTTCTTTGCACAGCGTCATGAAAGATTAACATTGCCAGCTGTGAGAGTAGGGGCCTATCACTTTACAGACTCGACTAATTTTTCTTCTAAATGGAATCCTCTGGTTAGTATTAGTGCAGCCTATCACTGTCATGAAATAGAGAGCACATTTTATAATTTTCAAATTATAGTGTTATGACAAGAGTAAAAAATGTGACAACATTTGAACAACATATGAACAACACCTCCATGGCAGTAAGAGGCAAAGTCTCATTCTCAAAAGCCTGTGGCCAGCATAAGAGATGTCACAGGGATTTACTTTTTGCACTGTGCTGACAGCACATTTACCAAGCCAATGATACGAAATTATGAAAAACAGCAATGTCTTGTGTCACTTAATGGGTATAGCATATGGCGTACAGATACATGGCACCAGTCGAGTGCCAGAATACAGCATAAAAGCAAATTTGTAACTGAGTGACAAAGCTTTCTACATGTAAGTTTTCCTTAACTGATGGTTCCACCAGAGACCAAGAAGAGGAAATTACAGTGGAATACTTGCTATGACATTGGATGACTTAGAGATGAACTTCAAAGAATACTTTCTTGTATTCAAAAGAAAATGTCTGTACTTATATTAACTTAACTTCACCTTTTACATTCAAAGTATTCCTCTATACCTACAACTGTCAGTATTTTCCACTTTCCCAAGTGATACTTACATCATTGTTTCTATGCAAGACCCAAAGTGGGTGGCTTTGGTTTTTTAGATTTCCATCTGGAACCATGCAGTTATAGCAGTTCTGTTGCACTGTCTTGGCTCTGAATATTGAAAGCTGCACAGACCTTTTATGGCAGTTCGGTCTGAGATCCTCAGCAGCTACACCAGGAACTTGGAAAGGGTGACGGAGCAGAACTCTGATCCCAATCTTACTTCTTCATCTCACACCTAATCTGGTCAAAAGAGACAGCCCTGCTTTCCCAGCTATATTTAACTCTCAGTGGCCCTAACTGCTGTACAACCACAGGAAGAATCAGATAATCTAGATATCTGAACAGAAAACTGTTGATTTTTTGGAGTGTGCTTCTATCAGGTCAGTTGACTGATTTTACTTACTGTGAAGACTGAAATTACAATGTCATTTCTCAAATAAAAAAAAACCCAAACAAAATGTTCAAACTGATTTACTACTTTTCTTTGCAAGCTCTGCTGTCAATGTTATTAAAGGATATAGCTATTGAAAGAGTTAGATTTCTAGGACAGATTATTCTGATCTCCTTATGTAAACACGAACAGAAGAAGTACATCCAAAACATCCCTTGTTTGAAGGGCTACTTTTAATGTTATCCTATAGATTATCACTGATGCATAGTTGCTACTACATTTCTCTCAGATACACTTCTGACAACACATTTGTTGTTAAACAAATCAAGGACTATCTACCTCATGACCTTTACTGTTTATATTATCATTTCTGTCTCTTCAGTCATTAAAAAACCTACACATCCAACAATAATTACAAGAAATCCCCTATTAAGACTATGAAACGAGATAAAATGTGACATTATTTCTGAAGAGATGCTACTCCAGTGGCAGTGCAAAGAAGGAAGGACAAAAGGAGAGAAGGGAAAGGGAAAGGGAAAAGGAAAGGGAAAGCGAAAGGGGAAGAAAAGAAAGGAAAGGTTTTTCTTAATAATTCATTGCTAGAAAATTGTTCTTTTTAATGTCTTATGTTTTTTGCAATTTAACCTGTATTTTTATCTTCTATCTAAACTTAACAATATTACTAGCTAAATCCTATGGAACATAATTCTATGCTGTTTATTCTTCTACTTTTTATTCAGCAAGTAATCTGAAAAACCAGGCACGCAGTTTATGATCAGAATAAAATCCTGGAGCTAAGTAATTCAGTCCAACAAAGCTATGTTTTCATCTTAATGCCACTGGGACTGCATGCTGTGGTCCACTGCTAAACAATTACCTTTTCTTCAGGAATACTGCAGCGCATGTTTTCCAGGTAACTCGATGTATTTTCCACATTTGTATACCTCAAGAGAATATGAGCAAAGTCTTCCTCACTGATGGTGTTCATCCCATTAGAGTAGGAAAGGAATTCTATCTCTAGAACCTCAGTTTGCAGGTTATCCATAAATCTAAAGCACAAACACAAACATGAAGAAATTGTCATACTTTATATTTCTACTATTCATGTCCTTAAAAGACTTGTAGAATATGAGCCAAATAATGTTACACAAATTAGGGTTTTTTTTGCAGCACTGATGGTAAATTTGGTAAATCCTTTATCTATATTGACATATTTTCTAGTCAATACAACAATCTTAACACAATGATGAAATGTGTCAGTATGGATTAAAATTATTTGATACTTACATTTCTAATCTAATTCTAGTTTGTGTTTGCCCAATTTTCTTCTTCAGGGGGCCATGGATCCTTATTTGTATATGCTAAACTCAAAATTCCATCATGGTACTAAATTAATTCCCAGAATTTATTCCCCATGTAGTTTTACTTAGAGTTTGCAATTTAACCTTACCTTTGTAACAAGCCAAGTATGATGAGTGCTTGCAGTCTTTCAATCTAACCCTTTTTTAAAAGTACTTCACTATTCTTATGATATTTCTATAAACTCTTCCCAATTTAACAACCCATTTAGTATATTCTGGACACCAAATATAAAAAGAGCTACCTATAAAGAGGAAATGTAATTTCCCTGATTCTGTGTGACGTCCTAGTCCTACAACCAAGGGTGAAATTAGCTCCCTGGTCACAGTAGCGCACTGGGAGCTCAGGTTCAGCTGATTGTCAACTACAACCCACTGCATTCCAAGATGCTGTTTGAAAAACTACCTTCTTTGCTGCTTCCTACTTTGAACTGATATCGCTATTTCACTTAATGATACAGTTTTAATATTATGTAAAATACTGAATAATTTTCAGGACTCTTCATTTAAGGCAAAATATTTTGCAAACTTCTGATTGATTGGAATACACAGCTAAGTGATAATGATAATGACAATAGATATTGGGAGTATTTACTGAGGAAGCAATAACTAAACATTGTATCTCTTTCAATTATACAGAAGCATACAGTTTTATGGTTGTTTTTATGGCACTCTCCCTGTATTTTAAAATTCTATATTTACTGGCACAATAACTAAGCCAATAGCTTCCATTGTATTTTAACTTTTACCCTAAGCTTGTTCTAAGGTGCCTGAATAATATCTTCAAAAAACTTTGCATTTAGATATGTCCCTAAGTGCAGAGATGCATACAAATGTTTTTTAAAGCACTGAAAAACAGTCAGAAAAGATATAAATAATTCAAAACCAAGAAAGAAGTTCCTATCTACCAGTAAGGACACAGCTGGGGTATAACCTTTCCACCCCAAACTAACTAAACACACAAGTGCTCACAAAATTTGCAAATGCAGCAGGATTGGAAGAGGACTTTTTATTGTTGGGCCACTTATTGTTTTATTTTGCTCCTTGTGTATATAACACACACAAAAGGAACATAAACTATACAAACATAACTGCATAAGCTATGTGTACAGTAATATAATACATATTAATTTGAACAACTATACAAATATTTTTTAAAAGGAATAAAGTTGAGACTCACCTATAAAAATCTTCGAAGTTCAGTTCAGCTTTTCCCTTCTTGCCAAAAAAGTGTACAAGCAGTGTAGTATCTGACAGTGAACTTGAAATATCATCAGCACGCTTAAATATTAGAATAAAGAAAATTAAAGGCCACAATTGGATCAGATACAGAAATATAATCTGAGAATGCCTATCATCATAATAGACTTTTCTATTAAAAGTTTGTGTTTTATGTTCATAGTTGTAAAAAATATTTTAGTATTAAAATCCATTACATTAATTTTGCCATGCATTTTTCACACAAAAATAGCACTAGCTGTTAATTGCATTTAGTAGAAAATAGTTAAGCCAACAAAATGATGTAATGGAAGTGGCAATGAAGGGAAAAAAGGCATGAAAAATAAAACAGAAACTCGTGAGAAAAAAAAAATCCTTGTCAGTTAAGGTAAACCATAACCATAACTCCCTTTGTACACTCCCTTTGTTTCCCTTCTACTATGAAACTACAAAGAAATTAAAGGACATTAGTTCACATAATCTTATTTTATATTTCAAAAAGTAAGTATGGGATTGTGTTCCAAAACCACGTTAGTTAAGTGTACTTTACATGATTCTTTTCTGTGAGTGGCAGATAACTACAGTTTAAATGTTATTGCCCAAACACACTTAAAACACCAGAATTGTGAAAGATTTTGAAAAAATGAAGCAATATTTGGATTACTTCTCTTAAGATGTTCCTCATCTACTGGGTTGTGGTCTGTGCACAGGACTGGAATCTCTGAATATGCCTTAATACTTTTTCCTTAATAAATAACAGAAGACTTTGAAGGCCAGAATTAGAAGAAAAAGCCAACTAATTTTGACTATTTGTAATAGCAAAAGTTGCGAACAGGAGTCCAAACAGAAGTAACTATCATCTGTGTATAGTGATTGCATAACATTCTACTTTTTTTACTACATATTCATTGCCCTTAACTATTGTGTATATGCATTGATTTTACTTCTTTTAAAAAGAAGCTCTTGATACACTGAAGAGCTAGAAGAATAATTCAGTAATACAAGGCTCTTGAATAAGCCACGGTAGTCCAACATGACACTGTCCTCCTGGCATTAACATGCTTCTGCCAACATTTGAAATTTAAAAAGTAATATATTTAGTCTCTTTACTGTGCCTGCTTAGGGATTACCTCCTGTCTGAGCTCTCATTTTTCTTAAAAAGACAAGACCTTATAAAAAGCAAAGAGTAGGAGAGCAGTCTCTGCTCTTCCTAGGCAAGCTACCACCCATTAGGAAGTTTGCCTGCTGACTCTCGTGTTACAGTACAAAACAAGGGACAGTACAGAAACCTAGCAAATATTTGGGAGATGTAACAGTACTAATTTATCAACATAATGATAGATTATAAACCTGTGGGATCTACCATAAGTATAGAAAACTGTTTATACAGCTCTATAAATATCTACATGTATAAACCTGCAAGCCACACTCAGAGTCCTTTAAGTCTGACTCTGCTTCTTCACTGAAGGGGCTATAAATCTGTAGCAAATAGAGAAACTCTAAGTGAAGAAACCAGGAAAAAATTGTGAACAATATGCAATAGTTTAACATCATGATAAACTGTGTACCATGAAAAAGCATTTCATATCTACATTCTCTAAAATATATTATATTATTTTCAAATTTACATACTGATTTGTGAAAAATGTAAAGTGCAATATTCGTTACGAGTATTTGTGTATCAACAACAAGGGAAAACACAAGGCAGTAACAACACAAATCCCTTCCTTTCAACATCCAATCTAAAGAAATGAGAGAGACTTTTCTGTTCTTCAGTATAATCAGTTTAGGATTCTCAAGATTGTATTTCATGTACTCTAGCTTCCTCTTTATTCTCATATTCTTCTCCAGGGAGAAATAAGATGACATAGTGTATATAGAAGTAGAGATATTTCATGCCCTTCAATTAAGACAGCTCTGCTCTTCAAGTGAGCAAACTAATTCAGAAAAGTAATCACTATTTGTCTTTTAATATTGTTATCCTCCACTACAGGACACAATATACTGAAACACAGATACCCTGATTTCTCATGTCTTTTAAGCGATTAAATCCCTAAGCACATTCAAACAATTTCCCTCAAGTACACTGAAAAGATATCAAATGTTAAATTACAGCCTTTCATCTTGCAAAAACATTTCAAAACCTTAGACTTAGGTTGCATTCACCCATATCTAAACCGTTAAAAAAAAAAAAAATACAATCTGCAAGTCTTTTCACAATTCCCACTTGGTTGGCCTCACGAAATGAAAAAACCCCAAACAAAAACCTTACTACAGAAACTCAACCCAATATGCTTCTCTGCAGAACTGCAAGCAACTGAAAACTATTCCTGTGCTCCTTCTGCACTGATAGCATTAAAAAAATTCTCTCTCCTGCGGTAAAGGATAAAACCAGAAGCCTTAATCATTTAACGCTATAATTTATTTTTCATGATAAAATTAATTTTATTTATTATTTATTTTATATCAGTGAAAAATAAATGACCTCACCTATTTCCATGTATACAAATACGAGCCTCAATTTTGATCTAATATATTTTGCAGTAATTTAGATGAGAATAAAATCCTGCTCATTTCTCTTTACCTTTACACTAACTGGAATACAAATGCAAGTAAGGAGACAAACCAAAGACAAGTGTTTCAATCACCTTATTGCCTTGCTGCATAATGGCAATAGCTTTTCTTTTCAATTTTCTAACCTGAAGTGCATGAAATCTATTTATTTTGTATTCCACAAAATTCATTTCAAGTTCTTGATTAACAAGGGTTGACTAAAAGTAGGTAATGCTTATGAGCATTGATTCCACTTTTACCAACATGTTCCAATAATTAAGTATGTATATTATGATTTGATTTACTAAGAGCTTTCTTACTGCTAATTCTTGATTTTTCCAACAGTGATAACTAACCTACTGATCTCCAGTTTCACTTAGTAATTTAAGAATAAACCCAAAACCTGAATTTAGTGATAACTGCCATATTCCAACAGGACAGTGTAATGGCTAAATTAGTAAGAACAGAAACAGTATTATACACTGTCCGAGAAAGAAACTAGTAGTGATAAATAACTTTTCTCTCCAAAGGGACCTTTTGATTCCCATACCAACAAATTTACTCTCCTTTTTAACTTACATATAGCCTTCTCAAAAGCCTATAAAACAACACAGACCCCAGTGTCACCTTGCTTTATGCCACTTTCTTACTACAAATAGCTATAATATTATTCAGATGCAAGAGTACCAGGGAGAGATAAGAATAGGGATGAAAGCCAGCTGGCCCAAACCAAGCAAGATAAAAATAATTATTGTGAGAAGTGGGAAATTGTCAGTGGAGAAAATACAGAACATGATTTTTCTTCACGAAATGATTTAAAAGTGAGCAGACAGGCTTTTTATACACTTTACAGAGAATTTAAATTGCTGCTGAGTATAGCTGCTATTAAGCTTCCATTACATTGTAGTTACAGATACTAGTCTGAGGCATCAAATATTCAAAAACCTCTCTCTCTTCAAATTAAACACGTGTAGAGATTACCAAACTTAAGTCCATCTGTACTTGGGACTGAATTCATGCCAAGCTAACTGTACATTAAGATGACATTTCATTCAGAAAACTCAAATGCCCCAAGCTTCTTAAATAATCAATGAAACGAGAAGCCTCCTCTCCCCTCTATGTCTCCTTATCTGACTGGACAAGAGCACTGATTTCTGGGGTTTAAAATTCAGTGGAATAAATTAGGATTAACAATTCAGAAGCAGGGGAAGATAGGCTGGGTATACTGCTTTATTGCAATATTACTATGTATATGTTATTACTATGGATATTGCTATAAACATTGTTATAAAACTCAGTTCTGTAACACTACATTTTGTTTTGTTCAAGGGCAAATGAACACAAGCTCAGAGAAATACAGAAAAGGTCTACTTAATACCTGGGAAATGTAGGTTCTACCTTAAGAGAAAAATCAAATACCTTATTTTGTTTGGCCCATAAAAAAAATTAAAATAAATTAAAACTGAAGGCTATGACTGCATTTATAAACACAACCATGAGTAAGAAGATTAACACTAAAGAAGAAAAAGCCCTATGAAAATTAAGGAGCAAAAGACTAGTATAAAGAGACTAGGAGTAAATTTAGCCTGGAAATTAGAAATAAGTCCATCAAAGTCCTCAGGTTTCAATAGCTTCTGCAGAGGAACAGCAGGGACAAAACACTAATTAATTTTAGTATGAAGCACACATTGCTTACAAACCAAGGAAAAAGACTGTTTTACTCTGAAGGCCAGTTTCGGTTCCTTTTTCTTTTCTCATTATGATCCTGCTTAGGAAACATGGAACTCTGAGACCAGAGTCAGTGGGCAGTTGCTGTATGTCCTTTAATGCCACAACCAGCAGAGCAATCACTCTCAGTGTATGGAGCACAGAAAAGCCTACATGATCTAGTTTTCTGACCCTCTGAAATGATCAATACAAAGAAATATATTACTCAATTATCTAGAATCAGATCATGAAACATTAATTATTAATGTTTCTTAACTTAGAACTTAAAGAACTACGAAAATTTATTTGACAGCACAGTGGTATTTCTAGACCTCCATAATGATTACACATAATGATTGTGTAATATTAAAAAAGACTGACCAATGTTTTGATTACCTTAAAACATTCCTGGTTTTCTCCAATAATTAAAACAATCTTTGCATTATACGTTTTGTTGAGATAGGCTCTGATAATATACATAAAAAGCACATTAAGAATATAAAGATTAAAAGATTAAAGGGCTACAACTCTCATTAAAGTTGTCATATCACTGGACCAAGCCTAAATGACAAATGTTTCCCGAATTAGTTCTCTTACTGTGAAATGCCCTCACTATTAGTGTTAGAAAATGCTTCCTATAGTGAGGACTGACTACATCTCCCACCTCTTTCAGAAGGTAACTTTGCTTTTTCTTGAAATTTACAACCTTCAATTATCGCACTGCACAGAACTAAATGCATCTGATCTGAGAACTTTCAGGTTTAAAACAAAAAAGTAATTAAAAGGAAAAGAAGAAACAAGGTTCATAAAATAGGAAAACAATCAGAACAGAATAAATAAAACACCAGTCTGTTTATGGACCAGAGACCAGAGAGGTTGTTTTATACCTCCGCAAGGTCTGAAAAGAGTGCTTGGCTTGTGCTACGTCTCAAAGTATCCCAATAGCTTCTGGGGACAAGGTCCTCTCCTTCTGTTTTAATAACCTGCAGTTTCAAGAAGCACAATTGTTTGAAAAACAAAGAACAACAGAACAACCATTTATAAACTTTAAAATCTTTTCTAACTGATCTTCAAAAGCAGGGCTTGGTTCTCTTGCTTCTAAACAGTGAAATTTTAACCAGTTACATGACACTTTGTAAATGAAAGGAACACTGACTGGTCTATTACAGCTACTTTGCTTAATGCTCTTGGCTACACCAAAAGTATCACCACACTCCACCTTCCCAAACAAAATCAATTCGCAAAAGTGTAAAGTGAAAATATTTACTAAAAGTACATATCAAAATGATTATTTAAACTCAACATTTTGCCACTGTTATTTCTATCAATTCTGTTTTGCCAAAAAATATTAATCTATAAACCTCTGTAATTAATTTTTTCATTTGTCAAAATATAAATATCACCATACAACTAGCTATATAAATTTAATTTCATCTAATACTTATGATGACATCATTGCAAAGAAAGGCAAAAAACAAGCCTAGTAAGTTCAACCTCAACTGTAACATACTTAGCAGGAAAACAATATGCACGTCTGATGATCAAACTTACCTTGTCATGTGAATGCATGTCATGCATACAATTCTGTAATTATCTATTTTAAGTGTTCACTGAATTTGTTTTCTTACTGGAGTTACTTTAGTCAATTGAATTAGTACTTCTGGGCGTGCACATTTTATTTTCGTTACATGCATCACATCATAGTTATCATGTTCTGGTTGGCATTTGGCCAGTGAAAGCACTCATGCAGTCATGCCAAAGCAGTCTTAGACACAAATGCAGTATGCACCAGAACATGACTTGAAAGAATTAACCTATGCAAATAAAAATACCTAAAATATTTAACCCATTTAAAAACATCACCATATGCTTTCTATGCCCTGTGGACCTCAACACTTCTAAAAAAATTAGAATTGATTTGTAAGATGAAGTGAGAAGGGCCTCATGCATGAAACAGCATGTTGGACTATCCCAGACATTTTAGGGTTGCATCTCCTTGGAACCTGGGTGTCTTCAACTCCTCAGGACATCAAGGGAAACAAAAGGCCTCTACACTTCTTGTTTCAGTAGGAGAAACAGAACTCCAAAGTATCAGTTTTTGGGAATGAGGGATTTTTTGAATTCCTATACACCTGAGTCTCCTTTGCATGGAGATCTCCATTCAGATAGTAGGAGGGCAAAAAATATGGCACACACCTGGACATTATCTTGATAAAATGCTTGAACATGGCTGGAGTCCAGAAGATTTTTTCACTAAAGCTGAAAATTACATGAGTAAAATGCCTAACTAGTTTGGTTTCAGTTTGAAATAGGAGGCAGCATAGGAATATGGCAATCACTGTCCAGCGAGTTTTGCTGCAGTAAAGCCTGATCTGAAATCTATTGAATCATAAGGCCTTGCATATTCTACTACATTTTTATCACAACATTGCAGTATGCAAATCATGTCAACTGCACATTTCAATTCAACAGACTTCCTTCCTGCATATTGCTCAAATTATAGGTGCCAACTAAACAAGACATAAATCTGTGCATTTCTGTGAATAATTATATAAAGAAATAAATTTCAAAATTGGAATTCCAGTAGTCATCTAATTCTCCTGGATTCCATCCCCTCACTTTGAATATCACAATAATGCCACAACTAGATGAATTCTTCTATTTAAACATCAAATCAGTCTGTTTTTTAAAAACTGTTTTAGTTCTGCCATGATCCAGAGATTAATCAGGTCATGATGAAGACATAAAAAACCTCAGAACATCTCTTGCTGCTTCTCTTTCCCACCCCTCAAAAATGACTGAAATTTACTATCATCTAAGTAATACAGGATCTATTTTCTGTAAAATCCTTTCCTAGTTCAGCACTGAAAGTTCTTATGTATTTGTTCTGTACGTGAAGCATAAAAATAGGAAAGCTCTCTTCAGGTTTCTTTTTTGGGGGGAATGAAGAGGCAAAGGATTCAATTATTCACACTATACACACGGAAACAAATTTTCCCTTAAAAATACTGTTTCCTCCATTTTATACAAATACAGAGCAACCTTTTCTCCTGAAAGGCTTGCATGTTCAGAATGCATGCAACAATCCTTTATGCAAGTCAAGATTCCTTACGTTTTTACTCATTAGCAGAAATAATTTACTTGATGAAAAAGATAAATACAATCAATTTTCTCATAGCATATTATTTCATCTCACCGGTGAAGACTGCATTAATTGAAAATTAAATTAGAGTACATACACTGTTAGTAGGAGTATGATATCCATAAAGTTGAAGACGCTGACGTGGGCCAAGCCAAGTATCACACGTCAGAATGAAGACAAAAGAAGGGAGGAAAAAAAGACAACAGAATAGGTTAAGACAAGCAAACCTTTACTTTATATATTATTAGTCTTTTTGTTTATTTGTTTTCAAAATGACAGTGAACAAAAAATGGTTTATTTTCAATCTTACTCTTGAAATTTCTGAAAGAGAAGTACAGCTTTTTAGAGATTACCCTCAGGACTTATGTGCCATTTTACAATCTTTAAGCTTCTGAAAGCTCTTCCTTTAGGTATAAGTTTCCTTTGTTCAAAAGAAACTGTCTATGAGAGATTCAACCACTGCCCTACAGTTTTGAAAAGCTGAGCAGGATAGGTCTCTCTCTAGGTGGGAGGGAAGAAAAAAAATCCTTTTCTTTTTTTTCTCAGGGAAGGTTTAAAAAGTATTAATTCTTGAAAATCATTCTTTCTGTGGTTTCAGGGACAAAGAACTGAATCCAAGCATTGATGTTGGCAAAAGTATAATGGACACTATGAGAAGCTTTGCTTATATATCAAAATGTTTCTTATAATAAGAAGTTTTTTTCCATAAATATGCAAATTGCAAACAAACATGGGGTTTTTTTCTGCTGTGGGCTTGACAGAGATTTGTCCCTGATTTTTACTTTTCCAACAGTAAAATATGTATCTGCTACTGCTGCCATCCTTCAGAAAAACCACCAGAGACTCATATATTTCTGACTTACCTTTCTTATGCTCACATGAAATGCAAATTTGAGTACCAAATATTTCATGAAAATCTCTTCAGATTAATATATTTTGCATTGGTCATAAGCATAATTGAGTAAGAAATTATATTTGAATATAAAATCTAAGTTCAGTTGTAACATTTCATAATCTATTTTAAAACTACTATGTTGATAACAAGCATCAGGATCAGTAGGTCTACATAAACAGCTTCAGTTAGTTCTGAAAGCAAGTGTATAGTCTGGTCTTCCCACTGAGACCTCTCACTGTTATAGACAGTAACACTGGGTCACTACTATTCACTTTTCCCCAGATTTCTAAACTCCAAGTGGAATCAATGCTACTGTCTATTACAGTATTTAAACACTATTATTTCCTTTATATAAACCACTTACTCTTTTTTTCCCCCCCAGTAACTGCAGTTTAGGCTAAATAGTACTTTGTTCTACATATAAAGTTAGGCATATTCTTTTAACAATATGAATTTAGTCTTTAAAAAAAGTGATCAGTGGAATACATACACACATAATTTTGTCCTACATCAAAAAAAGCAAACAAACTACCAGATGCAACTTTTCTGATTTTACTTACCAGCATTGCACGTTTTTCTTCATCTCCTCTTTTTTCTCTCTTCTCATTTTTTTTCCTGAAGATCTCTTGGAGCTAAAAACCAAATAATTTTGTTCACATTTAGTGTTCAGCCTGTTTTCACACGCATAACAATATCCTTCATCATAAGGATCATTAAAAACAGTATTAAAATGCAGTTCTTTACTGAAATATCAGAGTTTCAATGATGCTTTATTGTTCATACTCATGACTTCATGTTCCTTCTGTGACTTAAATCATGACACAGAAAGGGAAAAAGGAAATGTTTTTTTCCACAAAGTATGGGTAACAATTCTACTTGGGAGCACAATACTAAGAACGTCCTATTTAGCCAATCTGGCCAATACGAAAGGGGGAAGTTCCACCCTTTTTCACCACCTCAAGGCACATCCTTTGTTGTCAGGTTCTAATTAGTATCTGTGTGGTTATGTAGTCAGCTGGATCAATCTTTTTCTCATATTAGTTTCCAACCTGATCAGTTCTTACTCCTGCTGGCACAAGGGAGGGGTAGAAACACCTGGTGGGGGTGAAACATTCCCCTTCAGCAGCAACAAACTACTACTCAAGAGTAATTTATCAAGTACCCTTTCTTTTCAAGTCTGTTCAAAGAATACCTTCAGGTCTTGTAAAATACCCCTTTCGCAACTATCTCAACATGAAGAGCTTTAAACACGACTTCTGAGAAAACCTCAAATACAAGCGTTCAAACATACATGTTCTTAAGCATATTTATTTTTGTAAAGTCTTCAGAGTAAGAACTGGATTGTACTTATCTTTCTTTGCAAGTTCCTGTTTTATTTAGATATTTTTACTTATAGCAATATAAATTACTGTTTCCAAACCATTAGAAAAAGGTGTCACAGCATTTAGCAAGAGAGAGCAGTATTAACTATGATACTATCTAGATCTCTACCAGAACTTCAGCTTTTAAAAAACTGAATGTGAAAATATTGTACTGTCACGTGTAGCATTTATTATCCTCTAACTGTGCTGGAAAAAGAATAAACCCTGATCTGAGAAATTTGTCCTATCTAGAATATGGTATTTTCAGAAGCAAACACCTTGGAATACAGACACAATTGTGGCAGTCCTTTTGAAGGCCCAATTTTACCCACCAGAAGTCTGGTGAAACCTGATACTGTAATGGCATGTACACAGAGCTCTACAAGGATTGGAATGTGAAACAATAAAGTGTGTGTGATAAATTTTGGAAGGAAATTTTCCAAATTAAATTTCAGGATATCTTTATTTCAGAGAAGGCAGACGACTAAGACAAAGGGATCAGCAAGCTTTACTACAGGGGTATGACAACCCTGAAATGAAAGAATTCAGTGTTTAGTGATAAAGTAGCAAACTTTATAAAAAACGTATTATGAATTTCCAAAATTGACTACTGATTTCTGGAATTTCCTGTAAGGCAAATACAGACCAGAATATTTTGTGTGTCACAATGCTTATTTTTGAGTATGGGATCAATTTACAGACCTTGGTGTATTTTTTCTATTTTTTTTTGCAAATCTACAGGCACAAGTTACTGTAACTTACGCTGACAAGGAAAGAGTCATGATAGGATAGAGCACTACACAGTTTGCAACCCAGAACTATGCGAAGAAAAAAGTTAAATGAACAGAGAGAAACAGAAAGAAAATCCCTTGTGAAAAGTGAAGTGACAAGCCATCAAGCAGGAGAGAAGAGTGGCAGTAATTGAAAAACCAAAAAAGATCAGTAAAAAGCAAGGCATCCTTGGATTTATTTCCCCTGCCAGAGAGGCAAAAGGAGTAGGATTCTGTTGCATGCATTATTAAAGCACTTGCTAAACTTCTGGAAATGGATCTTTTGTTCAGAAAGAGTGCTATAGGATACCAGTGAGTAAAAAAGTGAATGCAAAAAGGGTCTAGGAGTACTTTCATAGGAACATTGTTTGAAACAGGATAATGAGTTTGACTGCTGAAGGCAGCAAAAACAAGATCTCCAGTAACAAGGCAACACAATCCTTCTGTTCCCTGACCTCACCCCTGTGACATAAGCAAAGAGGAAAGCACAAACACTGTGGAATTCATTTACAAAAACAATACAGCTGTTATCAGAAAAATTAAGTATTTTTCAGCTCTTCACTACACAGACATTTTCCTCAGGAATTGCGTAACACGTGATCCCTTAAAAAAGCTCTTCGAAGTCTCTTTATTTGCAAAACTGAAGAGCATTTACTACCAATTTTGTGATAGCGGCCTGTAATTAACGGATAAATACTTTGCAAATGTTGGGGTAGTTCACATGGCAACTTTTGAATGGTCTCCTGCTTCCAGGCCCACAGGATATGATAGAACATATTCAAGTAAGGTGAGTAAAGATGCTAAATGTATGTTCTGGGACCAGTTCTATCACAGCCGCAGTATCACTGCATCAACTTCTATTTTCATATTTACTTTTATTATACAAAAATCTATCTATCTGTTTTAGTTCATTTCACTTCAGATCTAACATTCTGACTTAAGGGTTCTGATCTAATTTTTGAAGGATCACTGACACCTAATGAAGCAGAGTTGCACTCAAGTTTAATCTATACAAATTTGTTAAATACAATCACAGGAGGAGGACAGTATATCTAATGTTTGAAGATTTTACTTTCTTTCTTTTATCCACCAAGTCTGCTAACAGAAGAAGAAGAAGAAACTTTAGCCAGGGATCACGACAGAGAACAAATACATAGCAGGACATGAAGAGGACTATAAAAGCATACTTAGAAAGAAAGATGCAATATCCATAATTAAATATTGTCCTTGCTTCCCATTTTACATGCTTATTTTATTTCATTTTCTGAAAGACAAAGCCTCTTGCTTCAATTTCCTCCCATTTAGCTGTAGTAATGGAAGCCCTTTTTTCTTCTAAGAACAAACTTGTCAGTCTATTCCATCACACTGTTTAATTGAATCGTGAAAGATGCTTGCTTTTTAATCTTCTTCGTCCTGTTTTCCTTTTGTTAATTAATCCAATGTTTGCTCCTCCAACTGGAGGAGATGCTTATTAAGAATTAGCACATACAAGGATGTGTACATTCAATAACAGAATACAGAAAAATGACCAGCATGCCACAATTTGCAAGTGGTGTCACGTTCCAAAATAAATCCGGAATTCAAGCAGACACCTGTTCTGCTTAAGTCATGTCACCAGAACAAGCCCCTAGACCTCAGATGTCACTTCCCTGAAAGGGACAATTAAGGGAAGTTCAGTATATAGAGGAGAGTTTCTTCCATGCTTCGACTTTCTTAAGGTTGGCGTAGTTTATTTGAATCAATTAAGAAACCACACACAGGAAATAAGGGTGTCTTTATTTTAAATAAACTGGGCTCTGACACTTAATGAAATACATTCCATGTGTCTGTTTCATTCTTTGTATTTTGCTTCATCTTTTTCAGTAAGGCACTGGGCTTTTTCTCATGTGTACTTACTGTATTTATTTAAAAGCTCAACTACACAAAAATATATTAAGATAAAATATATGTCTTTTACACAAGTATATTTTTCCAACATCTGATTCAATTCTTATAATTTTTTTTTTTATATTAATCATCTGTACTTGTTCAGTAGAAAATGAAGGCCTTGTGTAGTCTTCAGAAAGCTTATCTACACCACTAACCACAAAATTTTAAATGTTAATTTCTAAAGAAATGTCAAGACCTATCTTCACAACTATAACTGAATTCTTCAGTGTAATCCCAGACAGCCGCTGCCTATGGAAACTAACAATTTAGAGAGCTCTGCTTTATGGTGCACTTTTTTAAACATAAAGCCACATAGTCATTTTAAACTCAGAAGCCCTAATTTTGAGTGGTCAATTTTCTGCATTTCCCTTTTTTTTTTTTTTTTTTTTGAGCAATCACTGACATTCATTTAGAATGGCATTAATTATTCCTGCCATATCTTTTGAAATCAGAAAATAAATTAAATTAACATAAATCACAAATAGCCCTCCTGTTAGTGCAAAGATCATTCTCCTGAACTTGGTGGACCCTACTACCTGAAAACGTATGAAGTATTCAAATTTTAAGATGCAATTATCAGATTTATCATGATAAAAAGGAATATATAGTGGATGATTAAAGATTTTCAAAGATTTTCCCTCAAGAGCCAAATTATTCTTCATTTTCAAATCTCAACATGTGAATTTTTCTTTCAAAGTCTGGGCTTTTCAGAACTGTTTAAATTTCTAACCCCAAAAAATAAACTCTTCTTAAATAATTAATAAGATGGATTTACAGAACTGCTTTTTCCAAGCCATAAACAGAGTAAAGCTCTAATTTGAAAAATACTGTTATTCAAATTAGTAATGTTACAAAACCTTGGATGCAACCAAACTACTGCCAAGATATCTACTTCTAGATATCCTGCCAACTGCTCCAAAGCACGTGGCAATCATTCACGTCAAAGTAAATTTCGCTTTTAGGAATATTCTCCTTAAAAAGAACTCACTGAACCCCAGCTTAGCAAATTGCTTCAGCACATGGATTTATGTGCTGAACTAGGTAAATGTACAGTATGTTTTACTTCATTACAAATCTTGTCCAAAACAGATGATAGTGTCACATTACATCAGCCAATATTTTCAGGTCACTTGCGATTATCAGCAGAATGAATGGCAAAGTGAGGTGGTCTCCCAGCAAAAGATTCTTTTACAAGTCCTTTCATCATTAGAGCAATTAAATAACTCTCCTAACCATTAAAACATTTCTATTACTTTAAAAGCCTAACTGTCTGTGACTACAGTAGCAATTAAAAAGATCTGGAATAAAAATTAGAATGAAGCTTCAAAAATAATTACATACAACACTCCTGTGCACTCTAAGAAGGAGCTTCTATTTTCAGTTAACATTATAATAACTATTTATATTAAATAAGGCAAATAAACAACTACATTCAGTGAAGAATAGCTAGCAATGTAGATAGTATTCTCATGACTACTGACATCATCACATTAATTTCAAGATTACATCAAAAACTGCAAATATACATACCACTAAGAATTCCTTTTTGTCCACCATTTCATTGCCATCAGTATCAAACATGTTGAAAGCAATTCTAAAACCCGCATGTGGCTCTGCCAAAAAACCACCAAACATTCAATTATTTATTTCCTTGGAAAGAAAGCAAGTATAATACTCTAAGAAATTATTTGGTGTGCCTTCATAAAAGCCAGACCCCCAACTAATTTAAGTCAGGATATTTGTGTACACAGTAAATGCAAATCATAACATCTGTAAAACAATATAACCCATGTTATTCAAACAGAAGGCATGCTCACAAAAGTAGAAATAGAACATGAAATATCCAAGAATAATATCTCATAAAAGAGTGTTAGTTAATAGTAGAGTCCATTTTATGTTACAAACACAGTTATATAGAAAAGAAATTTTCTAAGAAAACAGTGTTGTAAAAGACACTTTAAAAGATTTTGAAAAAAATGTACAGGATGCAACTTTTGGTCAAAATAAATGTTATGCTGAAAGACACCCATGTTCTTGTTTACATGCTTAGCGCCATTGAAATTTGAGATCAGAATAGAATTTTAAATTATTTCTGAAATATGGCAACTTTGAAGGTAACTGTAAGTAAAGCCTTTAGGCAACATTTTGGGGATACCCAGTGATTTGCAGTATGAATGAATTATGGCCAAAAGTTCATTCAGATAACAAAGAAATAATGGAAGAATATCCATTGATCCCATAGTGGCAGATACTAAGGGTTCAGGGCCAAGTTCCAGCTCTGATTCATAATAGGAATCCAGTTCATATCCAAAAAAAACCCCACTAATGAACTTCCAATAGAAATTGTTTAATTACATACAAGTGAAAGACAAGTAAAATCCTTTGCTTCTTCCCAGAAAGCTCCTCTTAAAATATAAAAAAAAAGTCTGTATCAGGCTTATTTTACTCTAAGTCATTCTACTTCAGTTTTATGGGTGACAGAAGAATAATCATTCAATTTTGTTAGTGTTTTCTGACATAAATACTTTATATTTTACCATTGACTCTTTGATGTTACCCATTATGCACTAATTGGTGAAACAAATCAGTAATAATGTGTGTATTTCTCTTCTCCCTATATCCATTGTCCCTTATGAACTTCACCAAATTTACCCACAAATTTTGTAGGAATTTCAAACAAGAAAATAAATTTAAGCCCTTGACTGGGGTTTAGCTGGAGCGTATGGCACAGCTTCCTCAACAGTCACTAAAAGGTATTCCAGATAATAATGCATTTATATAAAGCATAACACAAGATTCCAGAGGGGTAAAAGAGGTTCAGATGGACATACGATGTAGTTTTCTATACGCAGGGACGGGAAGTGTAATTTAACACACAACAACACATTCAGAGCTTTGAAACTCTAAGGAATCTTTTAGACATTTTCTCCAAAAATACTTACTTGTTAAAATACATAAGAGGAATAAATATTCAGTGTAAGATATCACACCTGAAGACCAAAAAAAAAAAAGTTATGCCATGTTAGTTTCACCTTGTCTTCACATCCTAAACTTGAAAACACTAAATCTACATATAAGGAGAATTTGTGTACATGTGCATATGAATATTCATACTTGTATGCCTGTAACTATTCAACCTGGTCAATAAGTTATTTGTCTACAATATTAATCTATGGTTTGGGGCTTTTTTTTGGGTTTGTATTTTAGTATTTCAGGGAAGGAGGACATTAAACATGGCAAATAAAACAACAGTCAGTGGAGCACAGCTCATTAAACAGAAACTGGCTAGACTCTTAAAAGCTAATATAAATGATGTATTCAATTTTCTTTCCAAAAACCCCACCAGTAATTCATGATAATACTCTTTAACAGTATGAAAACATTTACTTTGAAAACATTAATAGGGCTTCCTCCTGACACACACCATTTGAACACAGTTCTTGACTTTAATATGTGCTTTGTAAATGTATGTGTTCTGTTACCTTAAAACTTGATCTCATGGTTTTTTGGAAGATTACAAAAGGGAACCACACTGTGGAATGGCACTTCCTTTTCTCTTCAGAAATGATTAAGGCAAAATTTAAATTAGAGCTGAAGTCAGTACCCAAAGAGTATGTCTGGTACCGTAAGTTGTACTTGTGCCTTTCTAGCTCTGGAGTAAGGGGTAAAGAGACAACCTTGCAGAATGTCCAGAGCAGCAATGAAGAGAAGCATCTCATAGTTCAGTAAGAACTGAAAACAACGGCTTACAGCTCTCCCAAAAGCCCTTAGCTCCAACAATCTTTGAGGCTTAACTAGGAAAACTTGTTCCTGATTTCTAACAAATTGGTTTTGTCTGTCCTCCAAAACCAGAAGTGTTAAGTCAGTCCACAATATTAGATTATTTCAAAAGCATGAAAAAAAAGTATTTAGATGCCTGAGAGTAAAGATGTCTATCAGCTGGGATTTTCAAAAGTTGCTGGCTGTCTCCTTGATTTCAGTCCAAGTCAGGTGCAAAAGTTTTTCCAAAAACAGCCACATCTTTGGATGTTTAAATATCTTTTAAAATCTGACTTAACTGAATATGTGACAAACTATGTAAACAGTCATCTGATTTTTATTGCACTGAAAAACCTGTACAAAACTAAAACTCAAAACATTGTATCATTCATGTGGATTTTACTTCCATATCCCATCTTTTGATCCAAGAGCAAATTTAAATCTTCAGAACCAGGATTTTATTACTGCTAGTAGATCTACTTAGGAAAGTTACTAAGAATTTTTTAACACCACCTACTCTTTTCCTCAATTTACACATTACTGAAGATTAGCAATGATTAAATACAGGCATTTAAGAAACACATGCTCTATGCTTTATCTTCTTGATTTTATACAGCAGCTTGCAGAAACTAAGTTTTCAAAGGCCTGCTTGAATCTGTTTGGACAAGCACCTATCAAGAAATCAGATACCTCAAAGGTTCTCACTCAGTGATGGAAAACATTCTTTAATAGCCAGTCAATAAATGTAAATATATATTTTTGGTTTTTTGATGGCACCTTCTTTGTTGTAAAACAGGAAGAAAGTGCAATTGTCAAGTAGTCCATCACAGGTATGAAGAACGCAATATAAACGGCCTTGAAAGCCTTCTCTCCTTTTGTTTCTACTGGCATATTGTAGCTGCAGACAGATAGTTCTGGTTGATTGCTCTGAGTGTTATGGGAGAGGGGCTCTGAAATGATGATTGAAGGGAAAGAAAAACTTACACTAAGATCAGAAAGAAGAGAAGGAGGGCACTCAAGGGTAAAACATAATAAAAACATAAGGTCAATGAGCATAACTGAGTGCCTCAGCTGAATGACATAAATCCATGGCAAAATAAATGGACATAGGCTTTTGCTACTTGCTTGATATGTGCACATTTTAAAAAAAATGAGTAAGAAGCAAACAAATAAAGACTAAATTATAACTAAGGAGACCTGCATTCTATTTCCATTTCTTTCACCGGTTTACGTTGTCAGTCGTAAGACCCATCTTATTTTCTTATATTATCTATAAAACTGGACAACAGAACTCACTTTTTCATAAAACATGCTATAAAGATATCCAAGTACTAAAGTCGATTACTGATTTTACCATCTGATTCTGACAGTTTGAGTCCTACCAATTCCATCAACTTCTGTAGAACTTCACTGGCAAAAAACTGGAGTAAGATACTGTTGAATCAAGACTGCGCATTTTGCAGACATTTTATAACAGTCTTAATAAGAAACATCTAGATACATTTTTTTAATCTGATAATGTATGGATTTAACGGATTCTGAAGCTGAATTTTTATGCAATTAATATTTCAAAAGTCAACTGTTCTGCCTATATAGAAAGCAGCCTAGAGCAAAGAAGTACACTGAAATACAATGCAAAGATGTGCCAATTTCTGCCTCTCTGGAGTTCTGGCTGCAGACTCAGGAAAAAAAAGTGAGTGCCTCCATGCACTAGAGAGCCTCCTTTGAGAGCAGGTCCATACTGCTTACTCCTTTAATAAATTTGAGCTGCATTTGAATTATATTAATCAATTACATGCACACATTTGATTGTTGCTTGCATGCTCATTTTAAACATCCATAAAGCATCTTTCTTTCATAACAAATACTTTGTGTCTGCTTTTAAAAATACTTTAAATGTGCCACCAGACCTTTGCCATTCTGAATATAAGCAAAGAAATATGCAGACTATTTATTATAAATAGCTTTTAAATGTCTGTAAAGCCATCACTGTTTTATTTCCCTATGTTTTTTTGTTTTGAAGCGATAGAGCTTATTAAGGAAGAAAAAAATACAACAGAGGAGACCAGGAGTGATTCTTCACTTACCAACAGTGTGAGTTTTAAGAGCTATCAAAGCTCTCATCTGCAGAGTTTCAAGGAATATATAGCATTTCTGAAACTCTCATTGTGTTGTGTACAAAATGCTTATTCAGTGATCAAAGATACCACTACCGTCTTTAGAAATAACCACATTATTGAGCCTATTGGAAAGAAGTACAGAGATATTGTTTCTTTACTGAAATATTCTGTCTATAGTCCAGAGACCATTCATGGCAACAAACTGAACCTGAAACATTCAAACATCAGCTTAACAAGCTCTGAGTCCCCAGTCACTTACAGAGGCTAGTTTTAAGATGGCATCATTAAATCGCTGTAGAGACTACATGGAACTTTTCCATGCTGTAAAATGCAGAAAGCAACAGCAAGCCCTTTTTTTATTTTTGAAAATGTGACTCAGATTAAAGTACACCATCACAAAAAAGTTAATAGAGTGATAATTGCGTTCAGGAAAATAAATTCTCCTCAATCACCTTTCTCATTAAGATTACGGAAAAGTTTGGATGATCCTTTCCAAACTGGTGGCGTCTCCATAAGGATCTGATGCAGTTCCTAAAAAATACGGTTTAAAAAATGTAAGGAAATATATTTCAATATTTATTGAAGTAGTTAACAGATTATGATTAAATTCTAGGATATCAATATAAAAGACAAGGAAC
Source organism: Dicrurus megarhynchus (assembly GCA_013399195.1). NCBI lineage: Eukaryota > Metazoa > Chordata > Aves > Passeriformes > Dicruridae > Dicrurus > Dicrurus megarhynchus. Next base: position 179,895 of record VXAD01012607.1, read on the forward strand.
TGCATGCAAATCTACCAGTTAATTTAACTTCAGTTATCCCAATGATTTTGGAAGTACTCAAGCACTCCATAAATTTTTGCACACATGATTATTGCAAGAATTACTCATCTGCATGAATACTAAGTGTTTGCTGAGCTGGAGAGAGACATGCAATGTATTTGTGGCTGAAGTAACTCACCACTGCTCATATTGACTGAAGCCAAGGACAATTCCCCCTGGATTTCAGTAAGATTTTCATAAAAAATTCGAGCAACTGTTATTTTAAAACACTGGACCTGAACTAAAGCAAACTTCAACCACGAATATGAATGTACTTTACTTAAAATACAGGGAAACAGACACAGTCCTCTTGCAGTTATACAAATGTTAAAAAAAAAAGAAGTTAGAGGCACTTAAACACCACAAAAGGGAGAGTGTGGCATAAGTATTTCAGGCAGTTTTGGATACACCTTACACCTAGACACTGAGAAATGCAGTCAGATATGGACTGAGGGAGAAACTGACAGATGCTTGAGAAAGTCAGCAAATCCAACAAAACAGGCACAGCTGCTAAAGTATCTGAGATTCTGGATTCAGCTGAGACTGAAGTGACAAAAATAAAGAAACTAAACTCTTCTGTGCCTCTACATTTACATCACAAACAAAATCAATTAACAAAATGCACGGTTATAAGACCACACAGGAATTACTGCCCACCTGCTTTGAAAGGGATCGCCACTTTTTAGCATCTGCAACAAAAGAAGAAGTTATGAATGCACAGAATTTAGTTATGCCAACGTGGTGTCATAAAAATTGGACTGAAGCTATACTGTGTTTTCTAGACAAAGAATTATTTGCCTCAGTTCATGATTGTAATTGTGTTTATGTTATTAAAAAAACCTTTAACTTAATACATACCTGAAGTCCTAACTTTAAAGAACCAATTCAGATCTATAGTTTTTAATCCATCTCTGCTTCAATGCAGGGAAAGACTTTCCACCTCCAAAATACACCCTTAGAATATTTAACTGGAAATAGAGGGCATTCATGCTAACCCCTGGTATCAATATTCTGAAATTATTATTTAGTAGCAGTAGTATTAAAATGCAGATTGTAAAGAGACTTGGATTATGACCCTTGCTTCACTGACTACTCATACTTTTTAAAGCAAATACAGAAAAAAAGCTCTTGAAACTACACCAAGTGCTAAGACACCCTTCATCCCTTCCTACTAACTCAGATTCGTGCCTCCTTTTCCAGTCTCTGTCAGGTTCAATTCTTTGTTAGTTATAATTGAACAAGACTTGTCCATTCAAGAATTCAAAAGTTGAGGTTCATCAGCCCCCTTTCAAGACAAATATTTGTACAGATTCAATATGAAGATAAAGCATTGTGAATATCAGAATTCACAAATGTCCAGACAGTAGCATTTTATGTGGTCAAATCCGTAATTTTTTGTGGGTAAAGGCTTCTTTTTATAGAGCAAAACACACTGTGTAATCAGAAATCCTTTTCTCATAATGAACTCCATGCTCCATTAAATAAAACAATACTGAAGCTACTCACTATGGTCTTTCATTAATTCATGGTTAGAAAATGACTGAAATTTTAATTTTACATCTTGGTAAAAGTTTGCACCAAGACAATTGACAGATCCCACTCTAACTATGGTGGAGTTATTTCAAACAATGTCATAACATGAGTTAACACATTTTCATAAGCTTTTCAGTTTAATTTTTTAAATAAAGTTCCCTAAAACAACCTCATTGGCCGTATAAATTGATATATATTTAGGCCTGCCATAAAGAACTTGGAGAACAAATATATCTAATTTTCCAATCAGATAATTCCCAAGTCTCATATGTTATATACATATTTTCTTTCTAGACAAGTCAGTGAAGATTTATGCACATATATATACACTTCTTACAGCTCAGTATGAGGCTAAATTTACTATAGTTAACACTGAGGGGAACAAAATATATTTCCTCTTCTCTTACTTTGCTCTCTAAACATATAAACACATACTCAGATTATAAAATGTATCGAGAATGACTCTTAAAAATAATATATGTTCTCAAGTGAAAGCCTGCACCATAAAGGCAGAAGCAAGTTAATTATAGCATTAATTTTATATTTTTTGTAATAACTGCCTGGAGTAAAAAGTTACATTTTATAAAAGAAAATATACCCTTACCATATTAGTTAGTGTTTAATCAAAAAAGGAAGTGAACACCCTCTTGACTTTTGTAGGGTTTACATGATTTCCAAAGTAAATCAATCACAATAGATGCATTCACTCCATCACAAATCTCATTCAGGTCTAGTATTATTAGCTTTTCCATAAAGCAGACATAAGGCGCTTCTATTATTATGCTTCAAAGGGTATTTTTGCTCTTTGACAAAACTCAAGACCTTTCCAGTCTTCATTCATAAAAACCCCAGGTATATGTTCTTTTTTTATTATGCAAAATATAGGTGGTCTAGCATGTCAGCCTGAATGGACCCAATTATATACAACTTGCAAGTTATTTATAAAATGACCTCAAAAACAAAAAATAAAATGTTTAGAATGTGTTAATAGAAAAATTCCTTCCTTAAATGTACTACCTTCAACAGAGCAAGACAGAAAATTGACTTGCCCAAGGAGACAAAGCAGTACTTTGGCAATGCTGCAGTAGAAAGGTTAGAACTACCAAAGCAGAGATGAGAAGCTGGAAGTTGTAATCTATGCTGTTACTATTTCAGCTATTAGTTCCTATTTATCAGCCTTCTGTCCCAATGTCCCAGTCAATAAGACTGGCATTGGAATGAAGTAATCCACTTCTACTTAGTTATAATCCTTTCAAATAATTAAGTCAGCCATGTAATCTCTGATACCAGTCTAAAAACCTAAAAGACATCCAGGTTAGTTTTGCTTTTGGTCTCAGAGGTGAACTGGATGAACAGAAAAGATTTTGATAGAAACAAGGTTTGCTACACTAAACTCAGAGGGGTGCCTGACTCTTCAACTCCAGATCTCTTCTCCTTTGCCATGAGATAAACAAAATGTCCTTATGAGCTTGTTTTTAAAATCTGAATATTTGCTTTGTGAGAGAAGAAAGCAGAAATTTCATTAGCATGGAAAAATTTTAATAGCAAACCACATATATAGTGTGGTCTAGCCAATGAAACTGTCATAAAATGGAGTTAAACCAAAATGTTTTAATGATGTCCAGTATATACAGCACAAATGCTTCATGACCATACACAATGAAACCCAACTCTACAGTAACAAAAAAGGAAAGAATTGAAGGTCTGAGCAGAGGAAGTAGATATAAAGCACTGATGTGTATTTGTATTAACTTGTATGATAAGCAATCTGCTTCCTCTCTTTTAACTGCAAAGCAAAAAAAAAAAAAGATTTGCTTTCTGGTAAGAGTTTCAAAGTTTTGCAAGTTTTCACCATCTATCTTCTGTCTTCACTGTTAAAATGAGATTATATCTTTATTCAAATGTTACAGAAGTTTTGATCACTGATGTGCCATGGCTGAATTCTTTCCTCTTGTTTCATTACTGTTAAGAGAACAAAGGGGAAAAAATCCAACATCTGCACAGAACTTTAAGCTTCCTCTGACTGTTTCCGCATTGGTTTTGATTGTTCTCTATAGTAACTTCGTGGTGTAGACTTAAGAAAGGAAAACCTAAGGTGAGTGATTATACATGTGACACCAGAGCAAAGATACTCCCGTTCCCCAGAAGTTGTGCACTGCTACCAGTGCACTGCAAGCCTGAGGGCCAGGAAATCAAACTAGAGCAGAAAGGGATCACCTTACTATTTAGTCACTCTTTGATACTTAAAGCAAAGATTTTACAATAAATGGCCTAATAAAAGTTGATAGTTATTTTTTTATTAATTAACACATAGTACTAACACTGGCAATGTTTAAGTGTAGAAAACTGATCCCCTGGGGAACTGAAACTCTTCCTCAAAGCATGTTTTTAGAAAGCAATGATACAGTTATATATGTTATCTTAAGTCTTTTAGAGAATGCATATGTTGCCTGCTTACAGAGAAACTATACAGAAGAGGAAGCAAGAGTTTTACAGCAATACAGGCCTGCTCAGAAAGAAACTGTGTCAATGCAAATGGCACAAATTAACTTGCCATCTTTCATGACTGTTGAGCTGTTTGCAGTCTTTAAGACAAGAATGTTTAACCAGCATACAGATGTTTACAATCTAGGAACAATCAGGATACTCATGGTATGCATTTGGACACAATTAAAAATAAAATTCTGGAAGATGCAATACCTTTTTACTACAATCAGAAACAGAAGTAGGAATCAAAAGCAAATGGAAAAATAACACGCACCACAGACGTTTTCCTTAGCAGTTTTTGCATTATAAAATTCCTGCTTACGTTTGGGTTCATCACTTGTAACAGCCTGAATGAAGTCATATGGAGTCATGTACAGCTGTCCTTCATATTCTAGACTGGCAAACCTACGAAACCGTTGCTCCCGCGGAGTTGCGTAAAGGTGTAAATCTTCAAGGTCTGATCTGTTTTCTGTAACCTTCAAAGACAAAAGGACGCAGTCTTAATCTATGAAAAAGGTCCTGATTTACAATTGCCATAAAGGAACTAACTATAAAAGTGGTAATTCGTAAAGTCAAACACATCCAAGTATTTTTGTGTGGTAAGAGCTGAAACTACAATTGGGATTTCACTTCTATCATTTTCAGTCTTCTACAACTTTAGCAACAAATCTTTGTGCATTGAAATTGGTAGTACTACCAAACCTCAGAAAAAAAAAATTTAAAAAGGGAACTTCAGCTCCTGAATCATAAAAGGGGCAACTTTAACTCAAGGATGTCATCATAACTTCAGCAGGCAGACTTCAAACAAGTCTGTGAAAACTATTTCAGTGTTCTGATATTTCCAGGAGAGAACAGAGTAATACTTTTTCTACATTGCTTCTTAATATAGAGTGCAGCTGTTGATAGTAATAGGCAAGACACCTCCATAATATACTCCAGTATAAAGCTACCATATTTGAGGGAACTGAAGAAGAGAAGAGCATAATTATAATTCCCCAGAGTTACAAAAGTATAATATGGCATTAAGTTCACATATCACAAAAGTTTATGTTAGGAGTTCCTGGTATATTTCCCATCCAGCTGATTTACACATAAACTTGGTAGTACAAAACTGTGAATGTTCTAAATTCTCACATCTTTCCGTTACACTGCCAAACCTTTAACAGAAAATATGCTACTGCTATCTGAAAACTCTTTTTAGCCCATAATGAGGCAAGCTCCTCTGTGGAATCATTATCTTGAAGAAAATGTAAGTATCAACATTTTTTCAGAGACAAAAAACCAAACCCAAACTGTTTCCTAGAAGGAAGAGCAATCATATAGGTAACTTCTCCCATTATGTTAAAATAGGAATGCAGCATCTTATCAATGAAATATCCCAACTTGCTCAGTATTCCTGTCATTTCATACAGTATTCCTAAAATTCTTCATCTGTCTAACTAAGGAACACACAATTTAACTAATATTATGTTTTCTTTTAACAAGAAAGAAAACAGACAAATGCACTTTGATTTTTAGAGAGGCATCTAAACCCAAACGTAAGTTGGAAGATGTCTGCAGTGGCTGTCCACTGAGATAACTGTCCTGAAATACAACCAGAAATTGGTTTTCCAAAACCCTTCTAAGAATAGATTACAGATTTCAGCAATTAGAAGCAAAGACACATTTATACTTTTACTGTATTTGAGCAGTCAAAGATCTGGGCTCACTTTTCTTCAGCTTTTCAAATTTCCTTAAAAAAAACACCATTGCTGTGACTACTGCAGTCAAACAAAGTTTTATGGCCTCAGATGCAACTAGGAGATTAAATTAGATTTGTCGAATGGAAACATCAAAAATGAATGTGTCTAGAAGAGGCCAAACACTTTCTATGTAGAAAAAAAAAAGATAATGTTTTCAGTAGACTGCTCTACAAATATTCTGCACTTCTGCCTGAGAAGCAGCTCTAAACCAGGGCTTCATGTTTTTTATAATTTTCAGATGATTACCAAATTAAATATGGGGAGAAAAAAAATAAAGTCCAACAGCCAGACCTGCAAAGTCATCTTAAAATGACAGAAAGAAGCTGAATTCTTTTCTAACATACTCACATGCAAGCCAAAATATTTCTGTCCTATCTCTCTGAATATTTTGATCGCACTGATCCTTCAGCAGTCCAGTGGCATTCAAGCTATGCCTTCATGTGGGAAGTACACAACTCAGTTGTTTTGATAGAGCTTGTAGTGACACAACTGATTATCCCTGTATTCGAATTTCAATAATCTATTTTTTTTCATACATATGTTATTTTATTACTATTACAAACATGCTCATGAATACATTCAGGTGGTAAACAAGAGTCATAAAGCAATATTTCTGCAAAGTCAATTTTCAGAAAAGAAACAGCTTCAAGGCCATATTACACACACCGTATGCATAATCAATTGTAATCAGTCATAATCAAACATACACAATCACAGAAATCTCTAGATAATGTATCTCAAGTATCATTTTAGTTTTGATCACTGTCAGTATTTAGAGAGCATGTTGAGACTCTTTGCTCTCTCAAGGAATTCTCACTGTCTCAGGTACTATTGCTTAATACTTCGCTTGAGACACTCAGAAAAGCATTTGCTAAATTCTCAGACACATATTTCAACATCTTAAGGAGTCTATGCTACTACAAGTATAAAATAACATACTGCAAACATGAAATTTTAAAGACATGCTTAAAACTGATGCATGTCAGTACTCAGGTCTGCAAAGCCTTAATTTCTGCCTCATTTTTCAATCTAGTTTCCCTCTGACTATACAGCAATGCCAATATTTCATGTTGTGGCTCAAAATCATTGTAACCTGACAGGAATACAGCCTGCCCCCATAAAGAGGAGTACCTCCCTAAAGGCCCAATACCTGCATGCCCTTGCTCTGGAGCTTTACGTTCACTTTTCCAAGAATCAAACTGGGTAAGGGAACCAGTCTGACTGAGAACTTTTCTTTTGGTGTTATTTTTAAGTCAGATAGATGCCTGGATCTACCCCACAAAAAAACAGTTATTTGTTTGAAAACCTAGGCCACAGGAACTTACAGATTATGGGAAAGAAAATACCACCTGTGCCAGCAGCAAGCTCCACCTACTTCAAGTGAGGGAAAACTGTGAGCTTAAGCATAATTTTATTCCAAGGAGTAAAAACACCCACTTTGTTTTGAACTTGGTGGTTTTATCTGAAATAATCAAAACAACTTATTTCTACTATTGATCCAGTATGAATTTAAATACATGTAACCAAGACTTAACATGTATTTGCTCACTGGTCCATACACTAAATGTCCAAATAAAAGCAAAGATTGGCTGCAGAAGACTCCAGGCACACAATTAGCAAACTGACAAATAAAACCATCTTTGGAAATAATATTATTTTTTTGTCCAAATTTCTTGTCAGAGCTTTACTGCTTCTACTATGCTTAATAATTTATGTAACATACAGAATAATTTCTCTTGTATAAAAACTGCAATTACTGGGAACTAACAAATATCCTAATCTAAAACCAAGACATTCTAAAGTATTACCTCAATTTGCACTTCTTCAGGCATTCATTTAAGAAATTCACCTCAACACATAACAATGAAACACCTTCTGTTTTCCCCAACATTTGCAAATGATAATGCAGTGAGGCAAGTGTGAAAATCTTAGTGATTACCACCAGTTGCTCTTGATTGATTTATTTCATATTTATGCCCATCTTGGGCAATCGTACTGTAGCAATGGGCACATCTCCAGTGACGAAAGGCTGAGAGAGTTGGAATTGCTCAGCCTGGAGAAGATTCCAGGGAGACCTTAGAGCATCCTTCCAGGACCTACAAGGGGCCTGCAAGAGAGCTGGAGAGGGACTTCTTACATGGGCACGTAGAGGTGGGACAAGGGGGAATGGCTTTAAACTGAAAGAGGGTAGAGTAAGATTAGATGCTAGGAAAAAATTCTTTACTGTGAAGAAAAGAATGGTGGTCAGACTCTGGCACAGGTTGCCCAGAGAAGCTGTGGATGCCCTGGAAGTGTTCCAGGCCAGGTTGGATGGGCTTTGAGCAACCTGGTCTAGCGGAAGGTGTCCCTGTTCATGGCGGGGGGGGTGGGAACTAGATGATCTTTAAGGTCCCTTCCAAACCAAACCATTCTATGATTCTTTGAACGAGAGACAGAAAGTAGATGTTTAATACCTCAGGGAAGGTACTGTTGGTGAAGAAGTGAACAGGATTCACTAGGTTTCCAATTTCTATTTGAAGTTTCAAGAGCTTATCCAGACTAAATCTCTCTGTGATTACTAACTATTTTCAAAAACTTTCATGAAAGTACATCTCTGTGACAAACAAATGAAGGTAGATTTTTTTATGCTACATGTTTACTAATCCTCTTGGCAATCATGCCTACTAATTACTATGATCTTGTATCACGTTACAATTCGCTGTCTTTTAAAAAACAGACACGGCCATTTCCTTCACACAGAAAGTCACAAATCTTCTAAGAGCATAATACCTTAATTTTAGGCATAGCTGCTTATCTCTGGTTTACCTGCACACGTACACTGACCTACTTTGTTAGTAGAAATATAGCGGAAAAAAGTCCACAGCTGAAACCAAGAATCTAGATGGCAGATAAACTTTCCATCCTTCTAACTTCACAACTCAAGAAGTAAATAAAAAGATGCAAGACTGAAGGTTGTAAGAACTCACAAACAATATATTATCTTTTCCCTATTGTCAAAAAATTTTAAGTGTTAACAGTTATAATCAAACAACTTATGGTTATCATCCTTCTGCCCTTCCTCCCTCAAACTCTGGTACCTTGTTGCTCCGTATTTCATCCCATCCTTCTGTGCCATACTCTGGCAGAAGGACAGCAGAGAGAACACAGTGCCTTTTTCAGGTGTTTAAATCAGCTGAAAAGAAAAAATTATCTTGGCCTATTTTCCTGCTGTTCCTAACACAGAATTGCATATACACATACCTAATTCTCCCATGGAGGACATTTCAAATCCCTTTCTAAAATGGATTAAATAGATTAAACACATATACACACACCACAATTAGGCAAAGGAAACAGAGGGAAACATTTTTTATTGAAACAAGGTAAGCAAAAATTAAATTGAAGACCAAATAGTAATTTGGCAGGGTACTTCACTGAAAGGAGAGTTATCATTCTTCAATAGTGTGTGCTGTCATTGTCAATCTATGCTACAAACATATTACAATAGCCTAAAATATCTGGGAAAGGCCTCAGAAGTTATTCCAAAGTTATTATGCAAATGAAAATATGATAACGCTTTCTCACTAACATGTTTCAGTGAGTTAATATAATTACTAAAAACTCTTTTCTGCAAGTATTGTATTTAGAGAGGGCCACCTAAAGCCCTACTTGTAATAATACCACCACGTGTCACAAAGCAGTAGTCCTTTAGATGAAGGTTTTTGTTATGGACAATCGACATTTTTAAGTCAATCAACTTTGAAAGCATTCCTTGCAGAACCTCTTCAGAGTGACACCCTCAGTATTTTCTCCCGCCATTCACAGCAAAAACTTGAGTGAAGAAAATCTAGGCTTTTTATCAAGCAAATTCAGAGTTAAAAACCCATTCCCATTTTGGGTTCATCTTTCATGTACTGTGTCTATCAATAGAGAGAAGTCAAAATGCCCTGAAAATCTGGTGTTCTTGATGCCTTAGGATTTCCTAGGCATCATTCTTACCAAAGGTCTCCATGTACTCCTTGAAGTTCCTTGAACACGGGCTGATCTCCACTTCTGGTCCCATGTCCCATGTTCATCTTACTGGCTGTCTTACCTCAGACACATTTTGTTTCAAAATTTGGTATAACATGAATTAACTTGTATGTCCTTCCAGTGAAACCCATGCAATTACTTTACATTGTCATAACATAATGCAAGGCCTAACACAGGGTACGAGCCCACAGTGACATTAAAATTTTGCAGTAGTTATGACCCTGAACTATATGCAAATATCAAAAAATGGCAATGATATGGCTCAAATTCACTGGGAGTAAAGTGCAGGTGATAAAACAGTACTTCATTACTCTTTTTATTAAAAAAAGCAAAAGAAATGTTTTTTGTCAAGTGTGAGTCTTGTGTAACATTAGGTCAGTAATTAGTAAGTTTTATTCTGTGACAAAGTATCTAGTTTTCACACAGAGGTAAGTTTAAATGCCAGATACAGAATTTTTGGAAATTAAAAATTTGATGCCTACAAGCTCATATAGCTCTGCAGAAGTAATCTACAAGAATCCATTATCAATACCCATAATAATACTCCAATTCCCAGATTCTGAGAATATCCACAAAAAATGGAAAATGTTTTACAGAACAAATAGTTTAAAATATACATTCTGTGTGTGCATGTAAGGCAAAAAGCTCAAGCAGTATCACATAAAATCTCACAACTTTGCTGTGTTCCAAGTCAAATCAGTGTTCTCTTGCTTTTTCCAACTGAGATAAAGGAGAGTCTCTTTTAGCTAAAGAAGCCAATGTTTACTACTAAAGGTACATTTTGCTTGCAGTCAAAAATATGTTTGCTACAGTAGTTTAATCTTTAATTTATTTCAAGTGAATAACTTTCTTTGAATTTTTGCTTGCAAAGTAATCTGTCTTCCATCAATGAGAATCTGTGCAAATTATTAAAATACAAAGGTTTTCAAAGCAATGCTGTTCCTAACTTCCTTCGTTTATATTTGACTTCAGGCTTATTTAATATGCTCCCATGTAGATAAAAGTAGCACAATTCTGTTTTCATGCTGGGTGGCCAAAAGGTTAACCGTCAGGTTCCCAGTGTGGGGAAAATCCCAAAGTAGACAAAATTGTTTTGATGCTTGCTGAAGTTGTATTTCTAGCAGACTACTTAGATGTACCACAGCTAACAATTCTGTTAGTTGATCCTGCTTCACTGAGATAAGGGCATTATTATATTAAAGTATTTACAAGCATAGGAAGCTGGAATGTGTTTAAAATGCTGTAAAAAGGGCCACATTCAGGTAAAACTCTGTTACAGGAAATCCTTGGGGTAACTAATGGATCAATCCTTCTTGCATTAGTTTCAGAGGGGAGCCACACCGCCTAGAGCAGTTCTTCAAGAAGCTTTAGTCAGTGTGTATATCCAGCTCCATATGTTCATATGCTTCACTGCATGCAACACTAAAACACACTAGTAGCTGGATCTGTCCATCCCAAACATGCACCATCCTTTTTTAGCATTATGAGGAACACAGAATTAATGATGAAAGGTAAACCTTCCTTTTCCTCCAGCATGGCTCTCACTACACCTGGCTGGCAGCAGTATCCTTCTCAGGATTACACTGGTAAGGAACTTCAGATATGATCAGCCAAAAGGCAAACCATCTTCCTACATTTGGCAACTGACCTATGACATGGAACGCACAATACTTATGAAATAGCATTTGCTGCAAGTGGGTTTTGGAAAAGTGATGCTTATGCATCTTTTGGAAAAGCATCCTCTTTGAGCAGGCAGGAGAGTCTCCTCCCTAGGGAGCTTCCCTTACTTTCTGGAGGTAAAGTCTCATTCTTCATTTCACAGAGATGGAAATAATGATGTAATGCACTTAGAAATGTGCTGCTACAAAAACACTTGACCCTTTGAGTATTTTCACAAAGTGGGATTTTGACAGTATTGCTGAGGTACTAGGGAAAAGCCCTTTGGAAACATCTGAGGTATGCATCTTCCTTCTCCTGGAAATGAATGTGCCTTCAAGAAATGTGATAAAGTACACTTTCTGTGTCTGTCTCTCCCTGGCTCTCTTTAAATTACTAAATCATCTCTGAAGGAAGTGATTCTCACAGAATATCCCAAAAAATTAAATAGAGGCCTGGAGTTCACTACCTTTACATAGTGACAACTTAATTACATTAAAGATCTCTTAGGAGTACAAAGAGGCATCATTGGTATTTCCAAGACCATTTTAGTAAGTTTTACTAATGACACTGAATTTCTGGAAGTAAGGAGCTAGAAGACAAATATTAACTCCTCTGAGGAACTCTGCCACTCTGTCAAAATAACAGTTCTGTCAAAGAGATTCCTGCTCTACATAACCATCTCCTAGATTTTAAAGGAGCTGTCTGTTAGTGGAGCTCTCCCAGTCTTTACCAAAATCTTCAGACACAAAACTAGCAGCTCTGAGAATTTTACTTTGCTTCTGAGATGTTCTGTGGCAGCACCCCTGGAATTAAAACTGCTTCTTTATTATAGTGTCCAAGATTTCACTCCAAGTAATCATATATAAAGCCCTCAGGTCCAGAGTTATTCTCAGAAAGCATCTGGGAAAAGGTAGTCCTGTAGGGAGTTTAGCTTCATGCTCCTTCTGCAACAAATCTTACTCTCCACTAGAACACCTCAAATGTTATGCTTGGTCAAGCAAGTATACTTTTGCACTGATCACATGATCTTTGTCTGATCAAACAGTCTGCCACACCACACACCCCATGCTGGTGACACATTTCAGAGCTTACTTGACTTTTACCAAACAGCATTTTCTTACTCATCTGTACATAAACTCACAAATCTGTTGCTCATCAGGTTTCATACTGTAACAATTGCATAGAACATGGAAACAGATATGCAGACCATTTTGACACACTGTTTCTCTACAAGTCTCAAATATATTTTTTTTCCAGTTACTCTCAAATGATGTGCCTCGTTTCTGAACTGGTCAAAAAGGTGTCCCATCAAAACCTGTGTAATCATCACTACTAGTCTTGGAACCTAAAAGCCCTCTTAAAATTTTCTGGCACACAAAACCTAGAAGACAAAGTAGTAGGACAAATCAGGACAAAGCAACCAACTATCAAGATATATACGATAACTTTATATACTTAAATATTCTGTCACTACTGCCAAGCATTATTTCAACTCAGTGATAGAATCTGAAGTCAGCTGTAGGGATACTAATTGGGACTAGCACAACTCTCAAAACACTCTCATAGGCCATATGAACATTATCTGGAAGCAGGTGACCTGCCAGAAAAGAAAGCTCTTCTTTGATAGTCGAAATGTAAACTACGTTAACCCCTGGTTTTTAGTGCTTGGGGGTATCAGAAAACTATCCTGCAATCCACTGGAGCTGACTGGATGAAACAAGAAGGCCACTTCACTTATTACACTTTTACAAAAATTCCTCTGAAGAAATAAGAAGGACATATGGCTAGTACTAGGTATTGTACTGATTTTGGCTGGCATAGTTAACTTTCTTCACAGCAGTTGGTATGGTGCTACGTTTTGGATTTGTGACCCAAAGTGTTGATAACACAGAGATGTTTCAGCTATTGCTGAGCAGTGCTGGCACAGTGTCACGGCTCATCCTGCTTCTCACATTGTCCCATCAGGGAGTCGTCTGGAGGTGCACAAGAAGCTGGGAGGGAACACAGCTGGGACAGCTGACTCCAACTTACCAAAGGGAGATTCCACACCATACAATAATTGTGCATGGTAATAAAAGCTTTGGGGAAGCAAGAGGAAATGGACACACGCATTCAGCGCATTTGCCTTCCCAAATCACCGTTACATGTAATGGAGCCCTGTTTGCCTGGGGATGGCTGAACACCTGCCTGCCCACAGGAAGCAGTGAATCAATTCCTTGTTTTGCTTTATTTGCATGGCTTTTTTTCCTTTGCTTCTGCGGCTTTTGCTCTGCTTGTTAAACTGTCTCTATTTCAACCCGTAAGTTTTCTCACTTTTACACTTCCAAGTCTCTTTCCCATCCCACTGCTGGAACATGAGGGAGTGGCTGTGTGGTACAGTGTGGTGCCTGCTGGCCAAGGTTAACCACAATGCTACAGGTGAGACAGCCATAACTACCCTGAATACTCCTGAACCCTTTGAATATCTGAATACTTTACACTGTGATACTGTTTTCAGTTATAAACTCACTATGGGTTCACCTTAAAAATGAAAGTATCCATCATCAATTAATGTTTCAGACTGAATTTTTTTTTAAATTAACACAAAAACTATGGGAGGAGATAGATTTCCCCTCCAGAACATCTACAAAAAATTTAAGGCTCTCTGTCAAGTCCGTGTTTATCAAGTCCATACATTACAGCTGTCTAGGTTTTAAAGGAAAGGATTTCAGGATTTGCAAGGGCTGGTCCCTTTACTGTCAGTACCGGTGTCGTTTTTAGTGGTTATTCTGTACCCAAGGGATGATGCAAGAAGCATTCAGTGTAATTGCTCCTACCAGCTGCTGTAGATCTTTATACCAAGACACTGACAGCAGGGACACCATTTCCTGCTTCCCATGATCTAAGTAAATAGCATTTGGGAAAAGCATGCTGCTACAGGAAAGATTAAGGAAGAAACACACGAATGAAAATATTAGGATGAAGTAGAAGAGTGTGGCTTGGATGGAGGGAGAAAAAAGAAAATGCATGATTTGCTTTGGTGGACTGAAAAGCAGCCTGACACTGGAAATGAAATGAGGAATTAGGGAAATAGGAAAGTGGGGTAAGGATAAACCTAGAAAACCCCAGAAAACAGTGCCAGACTTTGTGCATCAGGAATAAAGAAACAACCAAAAGCAGCTGGAGAGAATCCCAAGATACTTAAATCCCAAGATACATCATTCTTTGCTGGTCAGTACCTGATAAAACTGTATAAATAACCTAGCAAAACATGCATCACAGTTCCATCAAACTCATCTACACAGAAGCTGCAGGTTATCATTCTCCAACGATTAGTCTAAACACACTCTGCAGTAGATCAAGAGCTCCAACCTTGATCCTAGTAAGACTGGCATCTTTATGACTTTTCATGACAGAATTTTCTACTTTCAAAGTTATCAGACTTTTAAAACTGTTAAAATCTATTAAAGTTGAAGACACAGCACTCAAAATTAGGAATTAAAAAAGTTACTGCCACTCAAGCAACACTAATTCAGCCTTCTAACAAAGGATGTTACAATACAATTGCAGAATACCATGAATACCATTCAATGCAATTTGAACGCAATATTTGCATCCTTTTTTCCATCTCTGGAAATGTTTTAGAAATCTGTAGTGAAAGAGCTGGTGCTCATCACAGGTCTAGAGGGCAATTATAAATGGATCGCAGATAGAGCTCATGGTCAAACTACTCGTGGTAGTTCCCCATCTAGCTCTGCTTTCAAACTACGGTCTTTCCCCGCAAGCCATTCAGCAGGACAAGAGTCAATGATAAAAAAAGCACAGGAACCCACAACCTCAGACCAAAAATTCCACAGCTATTTCATCCTGATTTTTAGGGGGCTTCAATTGAAAGGATATTTTTTCAGGAATCCTGAGCACACAGAAAAGCAATTTGAAATCAATTAGATCAACCATTCAAAAATAAAAACCGGCAACATAAAACTAATATTCTCAGATGTCAGTCTGGATTTAGTCCACACAATCTGAATGGACATATTTCAAGTTAATCTTTCAAATTTTCTGCTATGCAAATAGAAAACCAAATTAATTAGAGCCCTTTTCCACACAGAAGCAAAGTGTTTGGCTTCCAGTGTTTGTCTTCAAAAAATAGTTATACACAGGTATTACATTTTATAATTTTTTTTACTTTTACATTAATTAAAATATAAACTTAGTTCTTAATTTTCAACCTCAATGCTTTAATAGTGATGTGTGTGAAAATTCACAATCATACATCCAAGTAAATTCATTGACTTTCAAAGGTGCAGCAGCAATACTTCCCTTTAAAGAAAACTGACAATTAAGACTAGATAAGTAAAACAATGTAAAGTTCTGTCACGTCAAAACACTATGAAAAACTGAAATAGTTTGTCTTCAGTCCTCAGTAACACATTCTACACACAAGACCATGAATAATCAAAAATACGAGATTCAACTTCCCTTCACAAAGGATGCTGCCAGCAGAATCTGCCTTTCAGCTAATGATGCAGGGCAAAAGGGCTAACAACATTCATACTGAAGCACTGGGCCTCCACTACAAAAATGTAGTTCGTGTTCTCAAAGATAGTATAAAATAAACTCGGTATAGGCAAGGCAGGCCATCTGCACCACTGATTTCCAGTCTTAGCAGATGCCACTCTGACAAACTGCCTTATCATAGCTCTCGACACTTTTAAATGAAAAAACCCCAACCCTATCATTACCATATGTTACATATGCTGCGGTGCAGGAGTTCATCCCTATCACAGGAAACTTCATTTTCCAGGTTAACGTCAACTGTTTCTTGTTACCCCTGGTTACTCAACCGGTGTTTTCGCTGAATTAGTCCAACGGAACCGTTATTTGTCACAATGCTGTCACTTCTTACGAAGTCCAGGGTAAACCCTTCACTCTACAGGATATTTTATATTAGAAAGATAATTGTCCTGAGTATAAACCGAAACTCAGGGTTTGCGCTGCCAGGAGCTGTTCCATTTGCAAACCAGCGTCTTCTGTTAAAGATTCGACTAGGGCAGCACCAGAGGCGAACCGCAGGGTTCACACCGCGAGGCGCAGCCAAGGCGCGCCAGTGCCCGCGGCCGCGCTCCGGTGACTGCCCGTGTCTCCCGATGGGTGACAGCTCCCGCTGGGGCCCTGCGTCGCCTCCCGGCCCGGGGCTGGCTCCACGCAGGGTCACCTCTGCGCCACAGCCCGGGCAGCGCCCTCCCGGAGAGCCGCCCCTGCCAGAGCCGGTTCCCTGCGAAGGGGCGCGCACACACCTACCGTCGCCGTCTCCTTGGCAGCGGCCGCCACGGGGATGGGGAGCAGCGCCCGAGCCCCGCCCGGCTCGGCGGCTGCCGGCTCCCGGGAGGGCTCCCGCCGCCGCTCNGCCAGCGGCGTGGCGCGGCCAAGTTAGCGGAGATACGAGGTGGCCAGACCAAACGCGAGGAACCGGCACGGACCTGGATCCGCGCAGTTTAAGCCAAAGTGCCTGGGAAGGGTGATGCGTGGGAACTGCGGTGAGCGGGTGTGCGTGGCACAGAGGGTGCCGCGTGTGCTCAGCATCGTGGTCCAGAGCCTCCCCCCGTCACTCCGTGTCCTCGCTCCCGGGGGAGTGTGCCGCCCGATGCCGCGATGTCATTGCCATGTCAGCAGCTTCTCCTCTGATAAATATTCTTGGCGACAGGTAGCCTCTTTAGCATAACCAAGAACTAGTTAAAGACCAGTTGTGAAAGATGAGCATGGTCTTTTGTCCCTACTTGGTGCTGATGAGCAATACATCGTGTCAGACATTTCATGTTAGGGCATTCTTCCGTGGTATAACCTGCATCACCACCTACATTACCTTGAAACTTCATAAACCGCATACAAACATTTCCAGACACAGCACACCTTAGGGCATTTTGTGCAGTGGTACAGTCTCAGTCTTTTTCTTCTTTACATAAGTACATTTTGCCCAAGTTTCAGCCAGTTATTGCCTTCCCTCCACCCCTCTCCCCCAATCTCTAATGACTTTTTATATTACTATGAGCAAGATTTCAGAAAATACGCAAATGATAACTTTTTTTAATACATTTTAAGATGCTCTCATGCATTTTCGTTTCCTAAGAAACATTTTAGTGGTTATGATATGTGTCAAGAAAGAAATGTGGCCATGTTTGTCAACTGACTGTCAGATCATGCAACTGCAAACATGGCCAAGGTTGAGTTACCTCAGAGCTATGGCTGGAAAGGCAGATATCTGGGCTGAATGATAGATTTCCTGCATTTCTTTCAATATTTTAGACTACTGTAAGCCAATTCATTCCTAAAGTAATTCCCTTGACTTCATTACTCCCATCTGTCAAAAACTATTTTTGTTATTTTTTTTCATAGCTACTGCTTTATTTTATAAATATGTTATATGTATGACTCCCAGGCAAAATCCTTGTCTGCAAATCTGAGTTACATCTCTGTACTGAATGACTAAAGGCCAATATGGAGACCAGTATTTAGGAGTCAAGGCAATAATAGTTTCTGATGCTTAGCATGACTGAAACACGAGTACTTGCAAATACACGACTAAGCATCCAGTCTGGAAAATTTTGTGGAATGTGGCTCTTGGGTCTTACCAGTTCTAGCTGCCTCATTAGGAGACATCATTCACCAATACAATTACCTTTTTCAAATAGTCTACCTTTTCGGTTTGACTGAAAAAGAAACCACTTTTGGTCAGTGTGGTGTCCTTAAGTAAACCTGTTAAGAGCTCATCAGTCACCCGAACTGTAGTTATGAACCATGAGTTATGTCCCTGTTCACACTGTTTTCCTGAAATTAGTTAGCCACATTTTACTGACTTTTCAATAACACCTTTAGGCTAAAATTTCTTTCAGTTCAAAAATCCAATTTACATCTGCAACTACTTACACCCAGCTAATTTTAGGCAGAACTCCCCTGGTGAGATGTTTGCTTAGGAACAAGAGCAAAATTTATTTGTGCAGCAAGTCAAAAACCATGAGCTGTCTGAACATCTTGTATGCACAGATTCAGAAAGCATGTAATTTAAATAAATAAAGGTTGTTTTAATGCAATGATTCACTTACAGGACTAATAAAAAAGCTGCCAAATGGTGCATTTGAATATTGATTATGGAAAGGATCTATTCTCACTGGATGTAGCCATGTAAATGTGTGCTCACTGCAATAGCTTCTCTGTCCCATTCTGCATATATAGGGGTTTATTCATGTGTGTCCACAAAAACATGGACAGTAAAATCATGAATCTTAAAAAGCCCTATGAATTTCTGTCTTCAGTTAAAGAAATAAAACAAAGCGTGAAGGTGTAAGAAATGAAGAACCTCCTTCCCATAGAAAAAAAAATACATCATTG
Organism: Dicrurus megarhynchus; assembly: GCA_013399195.1. Lineage (NCBI taxonomy): Eukaryota > Metazoa > Chordata > Aves > Passeriformes > Dicruridae > Dicrurus > Dicrurus megarhynchus. Next base: position 198,734 of record VXAD01012607.1, read on the forward strand.
CTTTTCCCTCATGTGAGTTTTCTTAAATAGTTAAATATAAATATACATGTATGTACACATGCATACATGCCTGCAACTGTACCTGTTCAGAAGAGAAAGCTGTCACTGTTTTTAAAATCTGCATGTATTGCATTTTAAAGGCTTTACATCATCAGATTATGGCCTAATTTGTACATGGAGCCTTGGAAAAGTTCTTTTCTTTCTAGTAAATTCTGCACAAGAATACACCTTTTTTCACTCAGACTTGCAGCACTCAGAAAGGCACTCATTGTAACTTGTGCATGTTCCAATCACCTTCCTGAAAGCAGCAAACCATATTTTTGTGTCCAAATCTAGGAAGAATCTGGAACTGGCCATGATACACAGGTACCTCCAGCTGGACATAACGCTTTAGGTGCTACTCAGTGGTTTTTGTTCCACCAAATGTTTGCTTTCTCATGTATTCATGAACCCTCCCTTTCCAATATTTTATTATATCATTAAAAATTGATGGCTGGCACAGAACTGTTGTAAGGGAGTTCTAAAGTTAACAAAGGTGCAATAAATAGCAGGGCCTAAAGTTTTATAGCTAACAGGAGTTTTATAGATATATAGATTGATCTGTCTCTCCATATATATACAGACTATCTATGAAAGATTGCAGTCCATTACATTCTCCACTCCCTTGGTAGCCACTAGGTTTTGCTTATGACAACATGCTATTCTTAGGAAATATACAGTAATTATATTGTCTGTAGAAGTCCTAACTACTTGCTATGGAAATAAAAACTTGACCACATATATATTTGTTCAATGACACTGAAAGTGCCGTCTCTAGGAAGTATATGTAGAGTTGATTAGATTGTACTGTATACTTTAAGTTGAATTATGTACTCTTGTAAAAACACTCTTCAAAATTATTTAACTTCCCATGGTATAGTTTCAGAAGGTGCAAAAAAAAATCTTCAGCGTTATCTTTTCCTGTCACATGACTAGTGCAAACACACACAAAAAAAATCTTATCTTTTTGTTTCTTTTCTGGTACTTTATAACCGGTTTAGTTCCCAGACATTAAAGACTCCACTCGGAAAAGATCGGTGTTATATAGTCCACTCCATTCTATAACAGGAAAGATTTAGCCATAAGGATCTTTCACTGTGTGACAGCTGAAGATTTTTTTTTTCTTCAAAATAACCCCAATCCTTCTCCACTGGAGACACTGATGTTATCTGAACAGAAGATCCCTCTATCGTTGGTAGGACTTGAGGGTACTGCTTGGATCCAGGAACAGTATCTGTATGGGAGCATCTTTAGGCTTAGAAAAATATACCTCCTTCATTTAACTGTACCATCCTGGTGCATGTCCTGCAACTTAACAGCTGTGATGAACAGTTTGATCTTGACCTGCCAGTCAAGTCAATAAAAATACTTGATGTTTGTTTCAAATGTTTTTGGTGCATTTGAGTAATCAGTGAAGAGGCTATTTGAGAAATAGGTGCCATATAGATTATTCAACTTTGATCTATTTCTTTGATTTAGCACTACAATTAAGTAGATTTGCTTCAAAGAGAAAGCTCATTGGTTGATGTTTTACACTGATGTGATAATGTTTACACAGATGTGCTTTGAAATCTCGATTATGGTGGATTTTTGGGTCCCACCACATGACAGGCTCCTGTTATCTGAAAGGTAAAATAATATAACATCTATCTGTAACTGCCTTCAGAACAGGTCTGCCTGTGCTCTCCTCTGAGGTGATTTATCTGATCATTGTATTTAGCATTAATTTTTTCAGTTTTAAATCCCTCCACAGTAAATCACTTGCTTTAAAGCAGCCTTTTTATAATTCAGGTGCACACAGGGGCAGTACTTAGGACTGCAATGATGAAAAGGTGTCACATTACCTGCTTTAAAGCACCTGCCAATTAATTAGCCCTATACTCTCCATAGCAAATAAAGGTAAGCAGTCAAATCCATTTGATCTCTCAGATTTAGACTGTGACTGAAAAGACCATGAAGCAAGACAGGAGAACTAATCTCTCATGATTCTCTGCAACTTTTTTGTTTAAATGAAACCTTAAACCACCAAGTGATTCTCTTGAACTTTTGAAAGAATTAACTATGAAAGATCTTTACATATTATACTCTAATACCATGTTTTAACATTGGCAAAGAATTGCATGTCTTAGATGCTAAGATAGGTCATGTCATTTAAGCCCTAAAATTCATTAGACTTTACAGAAAAAGCAAGAAAGATGGCAAAAGTCAAGCTCTTAGATTTAATGTGGAGTTGTTTTACCATTGGTGATAATGACTGAATATGTGTTCCACCAAAATATATTTTCATGTGTGAACCATTCTGCTCTGGGAATGAAGAAAGTGCATTTGTTCATCTGGAACAGGAAAAAAAAAGTCCCAAACTGATTCAAAATATTGTAGAAATATATCAGGGATATTTCAGTAGATGATATTGCTAATTTATGATACTCACAGACCTTGGCTACGAGCCCAATGAAAAACCCCAAAGAAGATGGATTAGATGAGCCACCTCTCAATCTTTCTTTCTTCTCTGCAAGTTTTGAAAATATTTATCCCAAATGATGGGGCTGCCCATTTATGTTTATAAGATCTCCTGTCAATACCCAAATACTATAGATCAGTTTCGTGTCACATTCATGATAAATTAAATGCGAGGGAGAATTTGCAGAGGGGAAAGCACCTCCCTGAGCATGCCAATTTCTTTAGAAATTCCCCTCCTTGTAGTTGAAGCGATAAAAGGGAAGCGTAATGCATGTACATTTTATTAGCGTTTTAGAAACAGGGAGTAAAACTGTCAGATCTTTGGGTTTTTTCTTTCATGTGTGTCTGGGCAGGTCTAACCCTCAGGTAACGCCCTTTCTCCTTCTTCCCTCCTGCCTCTCCTTGCACCTGTCCACGTAATGCTCCGGCAGCTCCCGCCCGTCCCCCGCTGCCCGCTCCGCTCCGCTCCCCTCCGCGCAGGGGCCGCGCCCGCGCCCCCGCCCCCGCCGCGCGTGTGCGCGCCCGGCTGCG